>JAUTDX010004809.1:0-29618 GCA_030844895.1 Ambrosia x helenae | reverse complement strand
TGTCTGTTCACAAACTTGCTAAAGATAGCAAATTAGATGTTTTTGTTTAATGAATCAAACTGTTATATACAGGATTCTTTAACCAAGAAAGTCCTGGTGACTGGTAGTCAAGTTGATGGGTTGTACTTTTGTGGTGAGTCCTCTATGTTTACTGGAATGTGTTTGTAACAGTTTTGAAATGAAAAACTTGTGGCATGCTAGGCTAGGTCATCCTGCAAACATTGTGTTAAAAGTTTTAAAGGATGATATAAAACTAAATGTGTTGTCTAATGATAATCATGAGCCATGTGATGTGTGTCATAAATCTAAACAACATAGAGAACCATTTCCCATTAGTGATCATAAAACTACTTGTCTTGGTGAGTTGGTTCATTTAGATGTTTGGGGTCCTTATAGAGTTAAAAGTAGAGAAGGGTTTAGATACTTTCTGACCATTGTGGATGACTATACCAGGTCTGTGTGGGTGTATCTTATGAGATTCAAAGATGAAGTGTTTGAAAACATTTTACATTTTTTTGGCTATTATTAATAACCAGTTTAAGAAAAATGTTAAAATTTTTCGCAGTGATAATAGTACTGAGTTTGTCAATTCTAAAATGAATGACTTATTGAATAAAAATGGTATCCTGCATCAAACTTCATGTGTGCATACACCTCAACAGAATGGCATAGTTGAACGAAAACATAGACACCTATTGAATGTTGCTAGAGCATTATTGTTTCAAAGTAACTTGCCTTTGTCTTTTTGGTCTGAATGTATTCTTACTGCTGTTTATTTAATCAACAGGACTCCTTCCTCTGTGTTAAATGGTAGGTCACCTTATGAAGTAATGTATGGTTTTAAGCCCTCTTATGAAAAACTTAGGGTCTTTGGGTGCTTGTGTTATTGTACTGTCTTAAACAACTCTGATAAGTTTAATATACATGCTAATAAATGTGTTTTGGTTGGTTATTCAAATGAAAAGAAAGGGTATAAATTGTGGAATCTTGACTTAAAACAAATTGTTTTTTCTAGAGATGTAAGATTCTATGAATCAATCTTTCCATTTAAGAACCAAAAGTTTTAAAAGAATGTGACTCTAATGAATATCAAAATATAAATCAGTTAAACTTTTTTGATTTGTTTGAGTCAACTAACAACACAAGTTCCAATGGTCCTGATGGTCCCAATGATGAACAGAGGGCTAATCCAGAATCGATCATCATGGGACTTGGCAGCCTGTTGATAACTTGGATACTCCCCTGGTAAGGCTGGTACTCAGCAACCAGGTAATCCAAGTATCAATAGAGGTAGGCTGAGGGTGATGAATCAGTAAATGAAGAATTTAACAATTCTGAGGGACAACCATCATCAGCTGATCATCCAACTGTTGTTAGGAGATCTTACTAGAAATGTTAACTTTCCTAGAAATTTAGTGATTATATAGTAGAAGGGAAAGTTAAGTTTGGTTTAGAGAAGGTTGTAAATTATTCCCATCTTTCTGTTGATAATTTTTTTGTTTTACTACCATGCTAAATAAAAGTAGTGAACCCAAGTTTTATTATGAGGCATGTAAAGATAAAAATTGGGTTAATGCTATGAATGAAGAAGTAGAAGCATTAACAGAAATGATACTTGGGAAATTGTAGAGTTAACCTAAAGATAGAAAAGCTATAGGGTGTAAATGGATATAAAATAAAATATAAATCTAATGGGGAAATTGATAGATATAAGGCTAGACTTGTGGCAAAAGGTTATAGTCAAAGAGAAGGGTTAGACTTTGATGAAACTTTCTCTCCAGTAGTCAAAATGATTACTGTAAGATGTGTTTTTAACCATTGCTGTACAGAATAATTGGTCTTTGTTTCAATTGGACATTAACAATGCTTTTCTATATGGTGAATTACATGAAGATGTATATATGAAACTGCCTGAAGGGTACTTTTCTAAGGATGATAATAGGGTTTGCAAACTTAAAAAGTCTTTGTATGGGCTTAAGCAAGCTCCTAGAATGTGGAATGCTAAGTTGATAAGTGTCTATTTGAACTTGGCTTTGTGCAAAGTAAATGTGATCATTCTATGTTTGTTATGTCTTCAAAAGACATTTTCTGTGTTTTACTTGTTATGTGGATGACATAATCTTGACTGGAAATAGCAGTGAGTTTGTAGATTATGTTAAAACATTTTTTAAAACCAAGTTCTGATTAAAGACTTAGGTTCTCTAAAGTACTTTTCTAGAATTGAAGTGTTAAAACAGATAGTGGGTTGTGCTTAAGTCAAAGAAAATATTGTTTAGAACTGTTAGCTGAATATGGTTTAACTGGTTGTAACCTGTAAAATGTCCTATTGAACCAAATCATGTGATTACTAACTTGTGTAAACAAGAAAGTGAACCATTGGTGGACATAACAGGCTATCAAGGCTAGTGGGTAAGTTGATATACTTTATCCCATACTAGACCAGACATAACCTATTCAGTCCATGTCCTAAGTCAATTTATGCACAAACCTACTAAAGCACATTTTTTTAATTGCTATGAGAGTGCTCAGATATCTGAAACTGGCACCTGGAAAGGTATACACATTTCAAAAAGTTCTGATCTGAATCTAAGTGGATATGCTGATTCAGACTGGGCAAAATGTGTTGAAACCAGGAAGTCAGTTACAGGATATTGTATTTTTTTAGGGAATTCATTAGTTACTTGGAAAAGTAAAAAGCAGTCCACCATTGCACGGTCCAACAGCCGAAGCTGAATACCGATCCATGTGTACTGCAACATGTGAGATAATGTGGTTAATCAATTTACTGAATGAACTACAAGTCAAGGTTAGTCTTCCTGTCAAGTTGTTTGGTGATAATTCTGCTGCTATTGCTATAGCAGCCAATCCAGTTTTTTTATGACAAAACAAAACATTTTGAAATAGACTTATATTTTCTAAGAGATCAAATAAGTAAAGGTTATATCCAAACTGAAAAAATTCAAACTGAGAAACAAATTTCTGATATCTTTACAAAAGGTCTTGGTATTTCTCAGCATGAACAAATTTGTTCATGGTTGAACATGTTAGATGTGTTTGGGTAAAAAGTGAGGGGGGTGTTTAAAATGTTACACTTTTAATGTTCACTTTTATAAGTATTTGATCATATTATAAGTTTATAACTTGATTGTTTTTATTTGTGTTTGTTGTATGTTATTGAGGTGAATGAAAGTGTGGGCTTAGTTGATTTGGACTGGAGATAAAAGGACATATGGTAGCAGCCCAGTTGAGTAGCAGATTGTGTTGCGGCCCAGTTAAGAGAGTCCAAAAGTCTGAAGTCCACTTGCTTGGTCGTGAATGATAAAGCCCGGATTGCCAACGTGGCACTGATGGACGATCTAGATTAAATGTATTTGTGTTTTTCTTTGATCGTGATCAACGTGGGTTGTAGGCTCGGTTGTGCTTGTTACCGAGCCTACTGGACGTCTATATAAGGAGCTCTTGAGAGCTGTGTCAGTTTCGACGAGTCTTTATATCTCTGAGTCTTTGTCGTTGTAGTTCTCTAGGTTTTAGGGTTTGATCATCAGTCAATGATCGTTATTGTCCTAGTTACTGAGATCATCTGTTAATGATCTCAGTATAGAGAGGTATTTCTTTGTATTTAGATCATCTGTTAATGATCTAGTCGTAGTGGTTAGGGTTTGATAGTTATCAGATCTGTTTGTTTGTAATCGTTTGATTAGTAATTCCAGTTTACAATCGTTTGATTCTCTGTTGATTACCATATTTTGACACATTTTTAAAAGTATCTTAAGGGCGCTAGTCGGTTTTAGAGACTAAAGAATTTCATTCAAGATGTTCACTACTAAAGAAAGTAATGTTGTATGATTGTGTGATTTCATCAACAGATATAAAATTCTGTCGATTTATGAAATCGTTTATGGAGGCGGATAATAGCTTCAATCTTGAATGAAAAAGTATCCATTTGGGAGTTTTCTTTATGTTTTTGTTAAAAAAGAGTTGGTGTGTTTTTGTGATTGTTGTTTCATGACAAATGATATGAAACATTATAGTCACAGTTGTTTTTAACCAATGTGTTGCAGACTTGAGTTCATAAATCAATAGAAATAAGAAAAAGATGATTCAGATTGCGCTTTATGTCTTTTCTCTGCGTTGTTGAGTTAAAAAAATAAAGAACGCCGTTGCCGGGATCGAACCCGGGGTCACCCGCGTGACAGGCGGGAATACTTACCACTATACTACAACGACTTGCTTGGTGTTCTTGGTAAAATTATATACTATATTTTGTTTAATAACAAAAAATATAAAAAGAGTTGCTATAAGACTATATGGTGTGGGAGCAAACTCCCCCAAATGCCACATCAGCGCCACGTCATTTCCCCATTCCCCTCCCTCAAAGTTTGGAAATGGTTTTTCCCCCTTCCCCTTCCATTTTTTTTTCTTTTCTGGATGCCAACTGTCCTTTCATTAATGTGAATGCTCTTTTTATAGAATAAGTTGCAAGTGGAAATATAATATTATTATTAATATCACGGGAGTTCAGGGTAAAAGCACCGAAGACACCGATATTATTTCGGGGGGCGCGGTGTTCTCCGAAGGGGAGAGGTCCACATCATCTCACCGAGTGCTTCCCCGAGACCATACCATATAGTCTTAAAGTTTTAAGAATATATCTAGAGACGCAAGATCAATAGAACTCCTAAGATAATATTCATCATCTCCTTTTTTAGCATCCAGGATGGTAAAGATTAAACTTTGGTTGATTCCTGAAATGATGATTTTGGAAAAATGTGAAGTTCCCGTTAATGAATCACAACAGGGGCAAAGGATTGATGAGGCCAGGAGTGCCCCGGCCCTCCTTGTTTAATTGCCAAAAATAGGTTCGAGTGTTGGCACAAACACTCTTATTCTTCGGATTGTGTCTTTAATCTCAGCCACCCATCTTTCATAGGGTCATTTGGTAGATCGTGACTAACTGCCTTGTTACTTGTATAGCGTATAGCTTTAGCACGGCCCATGCAATGTGTATCGACTGATCCCATGTGACTTACTGGCTTACCGCTACTATTGTTTTACCTATATTCTCTCTCAACATCCTTTCTCTTCCTCATCATTTTCATTATTAACATAATAAAATAAAATCTTTGGAATTTAAGAACCTTAATCTACAGGTATATCCAAGGTTCAAACTGTAAGTACAAACTTTTACTAAACGCCGATTATTACTTACATTGTTCACATACTTGCGCTTAGGTATAGAAACCAGATAGCCCAATCATAAGTTCTTGAATTATTTTTGGATATTATGGATCCAGGAACTTATCCCTAAGGGTGAAAGTTGATTCGGGTCAAGTAAAAAAAATGCAGCAGACATCTCGTATACTTTAATTTTTGCTGAAGCAAAATTACAATATGCAAATCACCGACTTTATTGCAAACACAAATAGAAGACGCTTATGAACTGTCAATACACCTCACCTACCATTGAATGTAGGGCTGCTAAACGGGTCGGGTTCACAGGTCGAACCAAAACACACGAACACAGAAATTCTTACACATGAACCAGAACACGGCATGTGTATTCGCGGGTTGAAATGAACATGGCCTGTTTAACCAAAAATAACGTATGCGTATTATACTTTTAAATTCTAAATCTACATAACGTTTTTAGTTTTTTTAAAGATTTCATGCTTAAACTCTTCCAATCTATTTTTAATTATTTATATTTGGATAGAAAAAAAACCCAAGTAGTTTTGCGTGTATTATATTAACATCTTTTAAAAGTTACTGGTTTGAACGAGCTAACCCACAAACCTGACGCTTTACATTAATCGTTTTAGGTTAAACCGACAAAGTACCTTTCTAGACTAAACCCAAACCCATATCTTAGGTTTTGATTGAAAATTTTCATCCCTACTTTTGTGCTATGTGCCTATGTGGTTTTCAGAAACTATTGGTTTAAAAGCTTAAACCTAAAGAATTGTGCAAGGGCTGCGCGAACGCAAGCCCCCACTGCCACAAATTATGACGTAGGCTCGACCACTTGGGCCGACCTTAGGCGGGCACACCCTCCTAAGTGCAATGGAGGTCACCAACCTAGGCCATGGACCTTCTTGATCGCCCATTGACCCCGTCCAGGTAAGTGAGTATTCATGTGCCTTCTCTTCCTATTTATATCACACGCCTCTTCATATCTTTCTCTCCAAACCGATGTGGGAACTCTTGACTAATTAATGAAGCAACTTCCCTTTTTCTTAAACGATCAAACAGAACAATATTACTTCCATCTTATTTAAATAGATTCATTATTATGCATATATTCAAAAAGATTAAGTGACTTCATTTACATTGAAATGCCTCTGCCTCAAGTACAGAAAGGAACCTTTTTTTGTCTTGAAATATGAAGTTGAATGACATAATCTGGTGATTGAATCATACTCTCCCTTCTGCTTTTCAATCTTGCATATGTCGTTGCAACGTGTTGTTGTTTCGCCGCCCACATGGCATAAACATCTTGGCATTTCGGCGACTGTATCCTTGTACTTGTTTCCATTTATCGCGCACATGCATTTCTCAACAAAACTACAAAGCATAACGCTCCATTCGCGCAATATGTAATGTCATGCGTACCCTTGTCTTTAGAGCTTTATTGTATATTTGTCATCCAAATAACAGCTGGAACACTTAATATGGTTGTTCATATTATCAAAATCCTTTGTCCACAACCACTCTTAACACCAAAAGTAAATCATTAATAAAGAAAGTCAGGGTGGTCTTGTGTAACACGAAAATACGAATTGAGTTGTAGAGACGAAGAGAAACCTAACGCATTGCCATTTCTTTCGGGTTTATGACCCATTTGATGTTACACAGCTTGTGGAGTGTGATTCTATATATGTATAAGAGGACTTCCTGCAAGAAAAGAAAAGCCGATGAAACAACCAAGGCGGTTACCCAGGGCCGTCCCTGAGAATTCAGGTGCCCAGGCCGAGCCACGAAAATGTGCCCCTTAGCCTTAAGCATTAAAGAAATAAATAACGTAAATTGTTTTCTTTAAACGACGATTTAAGTAATATCAATAAACAATTCTAACAACTAACAATTAACAACAAAACCTTAATTCTAAGTTTCAAAACTATCAATATTTGGTCATCTAGTGAATTACCCATTAGTGATTATCCGGATAACCTCTTCAGTTGTTTTCCCTTTTCTGTTTATCCCTATTTCCTCCGTGAGTACATATCTCATATCAAAGTCCAGTCTTTCATCTACTACTTCAAATTAGGGTTATATAAATCATCACCATTATCAACTAAATATTATAAAAGCATCGAAGCCTACAAAAATTAAATTGATTTGGACATTTGGTGATATTTATAAAGGCAGCAGCCAAAACTTTGTACTTACACAAACCAGTAGACAAATCAATAGCCAAAATTTTGTCAAAAAAAGAACTTACAATTGGTGCTTGGTGGAATGGTGGTGGTGTGGTGTGGTGGTGGAGTGGGAGTGGGAGTGGGGTCACCGTCGTGTCATGGCTGGAAGTCGCTTGATTGTTCCCGTTCTTTTATTTTTTTTTGTTTTAACCTAAGTGGGCTACTGCATCATAGGTAATTGGGTATTGGCTATTGGTTAATGGGCCTAACATATATAAAAGGATTATAAAATAAATGTGCCCTACTAGAATTTGGGCCCGGCCACAAGTCCTCCCTGCACCCCTAATGGCCGGCCCTGGCGGTTACAACGGGAAATTAGTAAAACTGAAGTTGCTCCAATTATTCCAATGTGCTCTAATGCCAATCGGTTTTAGAGGCTTTAGCTGTTTCACCTGTAGTTGCAAATGTTTAATAACAAAAAAAAGTAGTAAATGGTGTGATTATGTGAGCGGTACATCAACATGATATCAAATTCACTGTTATTAGAGGTGTAAATAAAGAATAAAAAACAAACGCCGTTGCCGGGGATCGAACCCGGGTCACCCGCGTGACAGGCGGGAATACTTACCACTATACTACAACGACTTGTTTGTTTATCCTCTAGCTAATATATTATCTTGAATATATTACGTAAGCAAGATCGTTAGCCAAAGATAATATTCATATTCTTCATTATTATTAGCATCCCGGATGTTAAAAAAATAAACTTGGGTTGATTCTTGACATTTTGATGATTTTGGAAATAATACGAAACTGCCATTGATGAATCAAAAGTACCACTTTTGCTTCAAGTCTTTGAAGGAGAAGATTACTATTCATTAAAGAATGAGGCTTCATCATAAACACTAGCAGCAGCCTCCTCAGACCTCAGCGCAGCGGTATCAAATGTCCCCAACCATACATTTTGGTTAAAAGAATCCAAGATACACATGTGGAGGAGATGTGGTGATGCGGTTGGCATGGAGGAGAGAGTGCGGTGTTTTTAAAGCTGTTTTTGGTTGTGAACAGAGCAAACACCATAGTGGTTGCTCTAACAATCTTTTTTAGCCTTTTCATATATTGGCTATGGCGATTAACTAAAATCGACGGTGTCAGTGGCTTACAATGATGGTTATCAATCAACTCTAATTACATACATTGATGGACCTATAAATTTTGTTAATATGGGCACAAGAGGTGCGGTTAATATAAGGCATTGTATAACAAGATTTGCAATATAAACACAGAAAAAATAACATTTTTTTACATAAATGAAACAATTCTTATGATTTTCTATATATTCTTTGCTTATAAATCCAATTACATGTATTTCAGAAAGAATGATGTAGAAGGACAACAAAGGATTTAGCCAGGTTAAAAAATACACTAGGCCAACATTAACTTAACAAATTAAACTAAGGAATTAGGCAGAGGCCGCGCGGACGCAGGCCTCCACTGCCACAAATTATGATGTAGGCTCAACCACTTGGGCCGACCTTAGGCGGGCACCCCTCCTGAGTGCAATGAAAGTCACCAACCTAGGCCATGGATCTTCTTGATCATTCATTGACCCCGTCCAGGTAAGTGAGTAACCCTGTGCCTTCTCTCCCTATTTATACTACACTCCTGCTCACCTTGTCTTTCTTATCAAGCCAATGTGGGACTCAGGACTAATTAATGAAGTGAACTCCTTTTCTGTTTAAACAATCAAACACAACATTATTATTTCCATCTTATTTAAATAAAGTATTTTTATTCATATTATTTCAAAACTAAGTGACTTTATTTGCAGGAAACGCTTCAAGTTTATATTTTTATCCTTAGATATCAACTTGAGGGGTATAACAAAAGAAAAATTTTTTTTGATTATATACAAGATCTAACGAGACACGAAAGCTAGCTCTCATGTGTATAGCCATATAGACAAATCCTTTTTGAACATGATGTACTACAAGTCACTCACAATGGTCATTATTTATTGCTTACATTGACTTACTATGTAATAAAATGTTCAAAAATTTTCTTTATATACCTCTTGCATTTGAACCTTTTGATGTTTCTTTCAAATCATACGCAGTAAATGTGGTTGTTCATATCGTCAATCATTTGTCCAAAACTACTCTTATCACCCAAATAAATCATTGATAAAGTCACGGAGGTCTCGTGTAGCAAGAGGAAACAGATGTAGGGGTGTAAGCGTTGAAAATACGAAATTGAGTTGTATATGGGGATGAACCTAACCAAGTCTTCTTTATCCGTGACAACCACAACAATTCTAACAATCTATATAAACAACCATACCTTGCCATTTCTTTCTGGTTCACAAGTAAAAGCAAACAGGCAAAGGCACTGAAGTGGTGAATATAAGCAGGTTGGATTACAAGATAAAATGGGTGAGCATAAAACTTGTATACGATATAATATAACTACATTTTAACGTGTACACGGGTTTTATGTTGTAAACAAAAAACAGACCCCAAGGTCTTTAAAATATAAGATTAAGTTGGAGAATTCTTATGATTTTGTATATTTTAATTTGCTCGCTTATAAATGCAACCATCTTGTAGTAAGTATGAATATCATACGAAATATTATTGACATACTTCTACAACTAGCTTGTAGTAGATGTGAATATCATACAAAATATGGACACATGTCGAATAATGTGTAGAGAAACCACCTTCAAGTTGTATATTTGTTGTAGTGTCATAAAAATTTACTCATTGATAGGATAAAGAATGATTATTTGGGGATAAACTGGCTGTTAAAAATTTAATATAAAGTAAAATGACAAGTTGGTTTGATGATAATATCTTTCTTGGTTCAACAATCAGGATGACGTTTATTGAGGGGATTATTTGTTCATCGTCTGATAACTTTTAAGTTATGGAGAAATGGAGGCAGATCTTCAATAACATGGGAAGGGCCGCTTTTGGTTATAACGTATAGCTTTGTGGTGCTCAACGATTTTATGATGAGTGCGGTTTTTTTTTCTTCGGTTGCAAGTATTACTTGGAAAACATGCCTAATATCGAGTGTTAATCGGTTTTAGAGCCTTTAGCTGTTTCTCTAGCAGCTAAGATGTTCAATAACAGAAAAGGTAGTAAATTGTATGATTATGTGAGTAGTATATCAACAGGATATGAAATTCATGGATTTGTAAACTCTATATGGAGGTAGATTAAGATGTGCAACATTAAAAAACTTGGAAACTTCAATATTTGATGAAAAAATATCCATTTTCGGAGTTTTCTTTATGTTTTTGTTTCGAAATAGAGTTAGATGTTTTGTTTCTTACATGTTGTGACTTATGGTATGATAATATGATTATTAGTCATTGTTGTATTGAACTTAAGCTGTTACAGACTTGAGTTCATAAACTATTTAAAAAGAAAGATGATTGTGTAAGTAACTGTATGCCCTTCTCTTTTGACTGGTGCTTTAGCAAAAAAAAAAACTATAAACGCCGTTGCCGGGGATCGAACCCGGGTCACCCGCGTGACAGGCGGGAATACTTACCACTATACTACAACGACTTTTTGCTTTAGATGTTCAGTTTTCCATTTAAATAATGTTTTGTGTAAACAAATTTTTTTTAAAATGTTAGTATAAACATATCTAGAGTAGAGAAGCAAGATGAATATTACTCCAAATATAAGATGCATAATCTCCATTATTAGCATCCTAGATGAGAAGATTTGAATTTGGTTTAATTCTTTAAAAGTGATGATTTTGGAAGTACTAAAATCTAATACTTTTTTGTTTTCTATATCTTTTGAATTAATACTTTTTTGTATTTGACATCTAAAACACCCAAATAGTATGAGCTACTGCAAAAAAATATTTTATAAAAATACCCAAATGGGTCACCCATGAACCTGTCTGGTTGATGACACGAACCATTTAGGTAAATATGCTTGTATGTTCGATCCAAATCCGTTTAGACTAAGCGAAACCTAAGATTTTGTGTTAGGCTTGTTTAGAAATCCACACCCCTAACTGTATGCTACAAACCAACTTGCTATTGGACTATCAGAACTTCCATTGTTTGGAAAAAACCTAATCATATGAGTTGATAATAAAAAGTGTTATCCAATAAGATTATAACGGTTTTGATGCTAAAGAAATAATGTGGTTGACTAATAGCCAGGCTAGAAAAGTTGTTCAATTTTGGTATTAAAAAACAAGGGCATTCTATTGTTAGAAAACAACCCCATACGCACAAAATGAACGAACTCGCTCAACACCTTATATTCTTTTATCTTTTTGAACGAGAAGCGGTACAGAAATGAGTGCTTTTGGGTGTGGGAAAGCTGTTGGAGGGGCCCCAGTAGTTTGAGTAACTAGCCTCTGAGGTTAGCGAGCTTCCTGCTATGGTGAAGTGTGAAAGATAAGTATAAAAGCCCACTACTCGGAGTAACCCAATAACAAAAGGTGACCCATACATCCGTAGCGTTATATTTAATGAACTGAAAATCACACCCAAAACCATTTACATAGAGCTCTATGTATACTAGACCAAACCCATATAATTATACCTCCCTGATCCTAAGCTCTCATTCAAGCTAAACAATTAATTAACCAGTAAAGCTCTAATCCGACTAAGTAAAGAACGAATTGGGAAAAAAGAAAAATTAGTTTTGAGCAGGCTCAGAAAATAAAAATTGAACTTGATAATTGTGCAAGGGCCGCGCGAACGCAGGCCCTCACTGCCATGACGTAGGCTCGACCACTTGGGCCGACCTTAGGCGGGCACCCCTCCAGAGTGCAATAGAGGTCACCAACCTAGGCCATGGACCTTCATGATCGCCCATTGACCCCGTCCAGGTAAGTGATGAATACAGTGCCTTCTGTCCCTATTTATAATACACGCCTGCCCACCTACCTCTTTCTCTAACCGATGTGGGACTCTGGACTAGTGGAACAAACTCTTTTCCTTTTTAAACGACTGAACTGAACATTGTCATTTACACAGAATTGTTTCTAGTATCGGCAATGTAGTTAAAATTGAAATCTTGGGCATTTCATCATACACCTAGCGTCCATGCTTGAGATGACAAAACTATAGTAGTATAGTTTTGTTATCGACAAAACTACATAAAAAACACACATATATTAATGTTGGTGTAGGTCTCTAGCTTTAGGCTATTATTTAGGTTCATCAAAGTATGAAACGGTAAGTCTGCAATGTAGTTAAAATTGAAATCATTGGTTTTGAGTCTATTGTAATATCATTACACTACACGCATATGTTATGCTCGTTAGATAAAGATACATAAGAATAATTGTTGCAATTTCAGGTATCAATGAAGTGTACCCCCTGCCGCTTCAAAATGACGAAGAAACTTGTGTGAAATATAGTAAATGGTATTCTGTCATTGTGAAAATCGATCCGTTTCTTGTCAAACAGTGTTATAGAGCTGTGTTTTGATTATGTGGTTTAGTACTTCTGCACTATGTAACACTGACACATACCACTTAAAGCTTTTTATATTTTGTAAACCATCATACACACCCGAAATTGCCTAGTAAAGTAGTAATGGTTTCAAGGTTCATTTGACTTGGGTTTCAAACCATATACAACTCTTTCTAATTAAGTTTCTCCTATTTGAAAGACAGTCAAAGAAGCAATAGTTTTAGCTTCAAATTCTTCCCCATTATAATGTTTGTATGTGCAATTGAAATTAGAAATCATACAACAAGGGTGTTAAAAGCTTCAGTGAGATAGAGGAGCTCCCATTTGATGCAGCTGATGTTAGATGGTAGCCGAAACCAAATGATTCACTTTTTTTTGAACGGCCAACGGTACACACCCATAATGAAGCCCCGCATCCTTCAGTTCCGGTCTCCCCCCCCCCCGACCTAAGGTCCAGCCCCTCATTTCAGAATAACCCTACTTTGAGTGGGATTCGAACCTGTGATCTCCCAGGGCAGGAACCCCACAAAGTGGGTAAACCCTTCCCACCTCCATTGCAACCACCAGGCTACAACATCATTGGCAAAATAAAACAAATCAAGATAGGTGTCAAATTTGAAACAAATCATTCACATGATCGACTAAACCTGACTTGACCCGTACCCAAAACACAAGTCAATTTAACTTACGGAAAGAAAAATATGATTGTTTTGCTCTATATATGGGTTCAAATTCTGCAATGGTATATCTATTATATGTATTACATTTAGTTGTTTAGTAGTTTGTTGTTAAAAAAGTAGGTAATGCAAAGAAGAAATATAAAATTTGAAACTTCTAAGGTATTGAGGAAAAAAAAACATAAAACTAATGTCATATTCCAAATTGCTTCTAAGACCAAACGTAGTGGATCGTTAATATCCACGCCTCACCATCACTTTCTTTTATTTTCATTGGTCAAGCAAAAAGAGCATCATTCCACGCCAATTTGCAAAAAAAAAACGCCCGACCCCAATTTTGGCTAAAAACGTCCTGGGGCATTGTGGGGGCGTTTTTTTTGCCAAATTCACTCTCCGCTATATTGGGTCTAGGGGGCGTGGCGCTACCATAATGGTCACGGATACCCCAGTACCAGCACGGTAATACTGCCGTCACCCATGCTGGTAGTGGTCCCGTGAACAAAATTAGGTTGTAGTTAACAGTCTGGTACTCGTGAGTTTCTCTCCCACCTTTTGTCTTTTTCTCTATTTTATTTCCACTGAAGTGCTGCCTCCAAAAAAACTGTTTCTAATCAGTGAAGTGATGTGGCAGTACAGGATTGATAGAAATCAGTGAAGTTGAAAAAAACCTAATTGAGCGTCTCGTCCCCTAATAAAGTAAATAAATATGATATTTTAAGTACAAGTATACAAGATTTCTTTTTTTGGAATGTGTGTTTCAGCGGAGAATCCAAACGATGCACAACCCCTCAACCCCAGTTCGAATCCAGCCCAAACGCGGGTGTTGAATTTCTCACCCCTTAGTGCGAGTGGGGGGACTCGAACCTGAGACGAAGCCCGAACGAGAACCTTCCTAAAAAGTATACCCTCCCACCTCCGACCAACTGGCTAGACATCATGCTACAAGTATACAAGATATTTTGATATTTTCAATGGATTTTAGTTTTTAAAGACTTAAATAAAATATCCAGCTCAGTATAAGGCTTAAAACAAATGAATATGATATTTTAAGCTCCACACTGACCTCTCTAGAACCACTACCACCATCATCATCACATTTGTATGGAAGACAACGATTGGGAGACAATCCAACCATCAAGCTCCGACGAAGACGATGCCTACACGGTGGTTATGACCACACCCACCAATAATAATAATAATAACCACCCTCAACTCTTCTCCAACAACAAGATAACCACCTCCAAGAACCAGTTCAAGAATCACCACCACCATCATCACACTCGTCTTCAGCAACCCCCGTATACGGGTGATGTAGTCGAGAGTGAGTTGTCACAGTCACCTGAAGTGGAAGTGGAAAATACGTTACTGAAGACGAGTTTGGGGGTTTTAAGCTCATGGGTTCGTAGTAGAATTGGGTTTTGGTCGATTGCGTCTGTGGGTGTATTTGCAGTGGTGGCCTATGCAAGGCGGTGGCATAGATTGAAGAGGCTAGCAGAGAAAGATTACAAGGATAAGATGTTGCTTCTGTTGAATCAGAAAGATGAGGTTAGTTTTCTGCTTTTGTGTATTAATATTTTGCTAATTTTATTTAGAAATTCGGTATATGTGATATGCACACCAGTTGTTTGATAAAATGCTTGTACACTCTGTTCAATTAGTTAAAACAATGGTATGGTTGGTTAGTTTTGCTTCCTAATCACATGTGTGCCAAGTAACCAAAAAAAAACTACAATTACATAGAGTTTACGGGGTTAATCATACATTTGGATCCGTTTGACTTCGACACATTTGGATCCCTGGCCCCTAAAGCGGTTCGCTTTTTGGAGCGGTGCAGAAGGTGGTCCACAGTGACTCGCAGAGCCCGAGGAACCAAGGGTTTGTATTCAATTGAATAAGCTTTGCGATTCAAAAAGGGATAGCGGCGCAGCTTGTTGCTCGCTTACCCATTACCCAGATGTAACTTGATTTTTGTTGTTGATGTGTAATTTCTAAAAAAGTCGGTCCAACCCCAGATGGCAACATCAGTCGATGCAAGCGTCGAAGATATACATCCTGGTTCCAAACTGTACGAAACCACATGGAACGCACTACACAACCTTATATGACATAATAGATAATGCTTGTACATCCACATTGGTTAAAATGTTTCAATCAGTCGATCATTTGTTACAAACACTAGCAAAAGGAAAGTCCTTGATGACATAATCTAGTATTCTAGTGCATAACTGCATAAATGGCACCATAAAACTCTCTTGGGCATTTCATCATACACCTAGCGTCCATACTTGAGATGACAAACCCTCATTGCACCAAGTTACATCACCTGTTCTAGGGTTTGAAGATGTCTTTACCAGGTGTCTGTTGGTAACTTACAATTAATGAGTTTACCACTTTGTTTTGCAGAAATAAAACAACTTCTGCTCCAAATAGACCGAATGAATGATGCCCTATCAGCTCGACGTAGAGTTCCAGTGATTCGGGTTCTGGTTGATGGCCCGGTGGTGATCGGCCCAAGGTTAAACTGAATGCCAACCAGACACTCGCCTGTAAGTTGCAAGTCCCTGGTTGCAGAGTTATAGCAAGGTTAAGAGTTGGACCATAGTTTAGCTCGTGCATATTTACTGTTTAGTTCATGAACCATGTAATCTATATGTTGTGCATTCAAGCGTATGTATGTTGTTCCAGCAGATAGCGTCAAATTTCTTCCCTATATATGTATTCATACGATAAAATACGCTTCTTTTTTAGTCTATAAACCTAAGTTTGTATTTGTGTTGTCTTATAAATTTCCCCTAAAAATATTTCTATATTGAAAGCTAATATGAGGGATGTGTAAATATCTACTGTGAATTATTGATAAATTTGATGGAAGAATAATCTATATACAAAATGTTTCTAGCAAACTATATTAAAACTTTACAAAAAAAATGACAATAATGCCTCTGCATAAACAATAACTGTCTAATACATAACAGATGGGTTAAACGTGCTATACCTAGACAGTGTTACTTTTCTAAAAACTAAAAACCTAATCTTACAAATTTGGTGTTAAAACTTGTATGTTGTGATTTGTAATTTGAAAATGGCTAAACTGATTAATATGTTTAACATTTTTAGAGTGAACGGAGTGGGGGAAGAGGGGCGGGAAGAGCATCTTCAAGTCCGGAACACCGCCCCGGGTCGGCATGAATGGGGAGGGGAAGGAACCACCAGTGGGGGGAGGGGCTTGAATGCCACATGGCGATTTTTTATTGGGGGGGGGCTTTGTTGACCTTTGAATTGTAATAAAAAAAATTAAACTTATAACCGTTGAAGTGTAACGGTTCAAAAAAAATTATATATATAACTCCATTTTTACCCCATTTTTATAAAAAAATACCCACTTCACATTCTATTACCTCCCATATTCACCCATTTTTATACATTTCTTCATATTTTTTTAGAAAAAATGAACCCATATAACCGAGGCTTTGACCCAAACAACCCATACAACTTCATCCAAAACTCGAATACACCACCGGTTCGTCAGATACCAAACCGTCCACCCATTCAATCACCTTGTCCCGAATACGCGGCTTCATCCCAAACCTCGATCACCTAAGCGGTCAAGAGTTGGAGATAACCCTACAAATTAAGCGCGAGATTATGGCAAAATATAATATGTAGTTTTTTTGTTTTTTTAGGCGCATTTTCTATGTTTATTTTTTTATGGTTTTTATTTTGTAGGTCTTTTTTTATTTTAATATTAATTATTAGGATTTTTAATTATGTTTTTTATTTAGTTTATTAAAAATATACAAAAAAATCCACGTGACACTCCCCCCCCCCCCCCCTCATGGGTCTCACAAGTGCCACATGACATTTAAGTGGAGTTAAGTATACCCAAACCGTCCACCCATTCATTTTCCCCCTCCACTCCTTATAGTCTTACAATGGTAATTAAATTTAGTATGTTAAAGTTTTTAGAATTACTACAAAAATGCTAAGTGTGGTAAATTATGTGTTTAAGTGCTAACTATGGATGATTATAGTTAAAATCATCCGTAGTTAACTTAAAATAGTTCTTTCAAATGTACATGTTTGTGATTATGTGTGTATATGACTATATGTGATTATATTTTTCAATGTTGTACTATTTTCACATATTTAACGAGTTTTTTTAGAATGTATATATTTATCTAAAAATGAATTTAAATGTTTGGTTGATTTCGAGTTTCGATAACTATGGAATAGTTTTCTAGATGATAAATACATAATTGTAGTATGTTTATTTAAACGATTGAGACGTGTGACGACGCATGCTCATAAACATGGGCGGACCCAATCAAGTGTAGCCTAAGGGGCGGGCGCACCCTATAAAAACAATTAGTGTATTTTCATGGCAAAAATTCCGATCGTAACCCTCGAGAGCTTGGTCAAACCTCTCGATCACACTCTCTGAAAATAAATCATGGGTCCGTCACTGCTCATAAACGAGTGCCGTGGTGGAATCCCAACTGTAAAGTATACCAAAGGTGTTAATTAGTATGGTGTGTGTATAATGGTAACATGGGTAATAATCACCAAAGGGTCATAGAGTTAAACGTTTTCTAAAAGAATAAACACCTAAATTGACTCTTGAAAGTTGGGTGAATGACTTGCCATGTGGACTATTATTGATGTGAGTTTCATGACCCATTTTTAATGTTTTCATACTTTGAGGGAAAAGCATGCTAAGTTCCACTACTTGTACAATAGTGGTAATGAGTACCAAGGACCAGATGGTTTATCCATCTCCGAGAGCTCCCGTTATCATATGAAAGACTGAACGGATGTAATAGTGATCGTGACGTGTCATTTTCCGATTCCTTCTTAGGTGATTATGACTGAAGTAATGTTTTTGTATGTAATGTTTTTTATATTTGCTTTTTTTTTTTTTAATTTAAATTGGGTATTTAATTTTTAAAAGAAAAATACAAGAATTCATGGGTCTCACTTAAGAAGTCCGTTTGGAGGTTTGGACTGCCGGACTTGGCAATGACCGGACGACTATAATGTTATTGAACGAGGCATGTGGTCCACGGACTAGGTCAAGTAAGAGCCACACGAATAAAATACCACATTGTAGATGTTTTAAAAAACAAACAGAACATTTAATTATTAAATGAGAAAGTATTGGGTACAAAGTCCCTTAACATACAAAGTGTAAGAAGCCACAAAATGTTGCCACGTGGAACTTGTCTGTTATATCATAACAACTTATGAGAGGGGTAGTATAGTCAATTACATATATCAATTAATCACGTTCATTATCAAATCCCTGTTTTATCGTGATACAATATTTAAATTTCATAACTGATTCCATAATATACGATTATCAATTCTTACCATATTCAAAAAACTACAATCATATTCGATCACTGGTTCAAAATTTTTACGAAAATCATAATCAATTTGCCGAGTTCTTCATCATGTTCAGTATGTACTCTGTTTATATTGTTTCAATTAATCGTGATCTTACTCTTAATTGTGTTTTCAGATCTAAACAATGAACCTGAATTCTTAATCGATGAAGAAGATGAAGTTGTTGATCCTAAACAACGAACATGAAATCATAATCGGAGAAGAAGATGATGTTGTCGATGCTCATAGTCTGAATTTTGAAGGTTAGTTTATACTATTTTGATTTATATTAGCAGATCACACAAAAACAGAGATGAACAGAGTTTTGAGGTTACTGCTTGGTTTAACATGCGTTTTATTATGTTTAACATGCGTTTTGAGGCAACTGCTTGGTTTTATAGAATTTGTTTTTATTCAAATGCGTTTTATGATGTTTTAACATGCGTTTTGAGATTTGTTATATAAATCCTTACATGTGCATGTGAATGCTTACTATTATGTGCCTTTTTATAGTATGAACATGTCATTTTGTCATTAAAATTAGATTTTATAGTTGTATGTTTTGTGTTTTATGACAGATCTTTCTAAGAAAGATGTCCCCATTGATGATCAAACTCCAATATACAAACCTGCTGTTGCATCTTCATTGAAACCAGAAGATGCAATGAAGATGAAAACGAGATGAAAAATACATTGTTACAAGATGAAAACAAAGAAGTTGAAAGTGCTGAAGACCATGGAAATGAACACCAGGCAGATGAAGAACAAGTTGTTGATGAGTGATTTTTTTTTCAGTAATGCGTTTTATGTTTTTATGCATGCGTTTTGGTATATACTGAATAGTTTGCACATCTTCTCTGTTTTTTACAAATGCGTTTTATGATCATATCGAATGCGTTTTACTAATACAACACATATATATTTCATTTCACATCAAACCAAAAGCTTTTTCAAGCTTTTACATACATTATCCATATATATTTCATTCCACATCAAAACAAAAGCTTTTTCAAGCTTTTACATACATTGAAAACTCTGATGACTAAACCTCTGATGTGTAACAGCTGATGGAATAAACTATGTTTGCTTGAATCATCTGTTGGAGCCTAAGTGTTGTTGACTCCAACAGACCTTGTATCTTCAGACCTTTGGTAGACAGTGGTATTTATGTATTGGTTTTACATCACCAGTTAAATAGATTTCCATATATCAAATGCGTTTTAGTATTTATTGAATGCGTTTTAATATGATTCATACAAAACATCAAATGAAACATGCATTTTTAATACCAAAAGAGACATTCAGGTCTAACACTGTAACATTCAACAATGTAAAGATGCAAAATTAACAAACTTATCAATCTTAAAACTTTTAGCTCATATTATCTACTCGCTTTAGCACCTTCGTGTAAACATTTTCCATCATCTTTACCAACCTTGATGTATCCCCCGCAACATTCTCGTCAACCCTATTTGATGTATTGTCTCCAACAATTTCATCAATAACATTGTCCCAAGCAACATACTCATCAAGTATGTTTGATGTAGCATCTTCGACATTTACACACTGTCAAAAAATAAAATACATGCGTTTTAAGTATTAACAAATGCGTTTTATGGATAAACAAATGCGTTGATTGATAACTTCTGATGAAGTGTTTGTAACTACTGAAGAAGAAGTTAATAACTACTGCTGAATTAAACCACTGATGGCCTAACTTCTGATGAGCAAACTACTGATGACCATTTACAAATGCGTTTTACTTTTTTGAACATTGATACACATGCGTTTTACTTTTTCTTGACGAGCAAACCACTGATGACCTAACTTCTGATAAGCAAACCATTTTACACTGATTTTGTCCATTTTTTTCATCCAAACCTGCAGAAAACATAACATGCGTTTTACTCATTATGCATGCGTTTTACTATATTTTTTTCATCAGACCGTGTTTCATTTGGTGGTTCTGTTTTAAGACAAAAAAACATGATATATTTCAATACAACTCATTAACAACCTTATTCATCATATTAACAAAAACGCCTTTTATAACTTTAGCAAAACGCATTCGATTTTTGCACTATAATGAATCACATCAAAAAACGCCTTCTTTAAAACTTAAAAACGCCATCACTAATGCAATGGATCAGTGATGGCGTTTTTCAAATCAGACCATATCATATCAACAACGTATCATATCATACAAAAACGCCTTTACTAACAATTAAGAACGTCATCATTAAATCAGACCACTAAACCATCTTCTTCAACATTCATGTAAACGACTAACAAAATAGCATAAAACCTATCATCTTCATGTAAATCATACCTGTATTAGTTGGTTTTGAAGCCCTGTCATGACACAACTTACTTCTTCTTTCTCGTGCTTCACCTGTTTTAGGGTTTTAAAACCAACGATTAGCAACAATTATTGTTCGATTATTGACATACGATCAAAAATAAACTAAAAACATGATCAATTCCTTACTTGATTTGCGTTTTGGAGCCATAATTCTTCTCTGATCAGTGTTTTTTTCGAGTGCTCTGTTTTTTTTTTTGTTAACAGAGAATGATGTTTGTGTGAGTTATTAGGGCGAATTGTTTGATTGTGTGTGTTTAATTTTTTTTGATTATAACCGTCCATAAATGAGAGTGATTTGGGCGCTAATATTAAAAAAATTCAAATTACTAGAGTTGTAATTTGTCTGATTTACCCTCAACTTGATAACTGCCATTAATGAGAACGCGTGTAATTAATGTACGAGGTTGTTGTTATAAAATGCAGAAGGTGGGAGATGGAGGGCCATGATCCCTTCTTACACTTTGTATTTTAAGGAGACTTTGTACAATAGCCTCTCTCATTATTAAATAATTTATTTGTTATGGTTAAAAAAATGAAAAATGTGTGCCTTGCGAAGGAAGTTAAGGATATCTATTTTTGTCTTCAGATCTATCATGTTTGGCATCAAACTACAAATAGGCGATATTTTCGCAGCGTTTTTTATTTAACCACTTGATAATATTTTATTTTTGTCTTAAAATAGTATTAAATTAACCCCAATAGTCAAAGGTTCGCTACTTCCCATGTCGGCCGTTTCATTAAAGACGTAGATAATTATGTTTTTTTTGAAAAGAAAACTTCATACAAAAACGCCACGAAACGGTCCTCAAAGCAAGGACCCCCGGGCAAACAAACCAAACTACATCAAATCCAAAGGAAAATTACACCATTTTAACCAATCGAAATCTTTCCATCTACTTCTATTACGGATCCAAAAATAAGACGTCGACTTCACAATTTGAACTAGCTCGGCAGGTCTCCGGATTTTGTTGTTGAAAATACGAGCGTTTCTTTCGTTCCAAATAACCCACATAGCGGAGTAAACGATGCCACGAAGGATATCTCTAGAAGGCTTGGGATATGGCACATGATCCGCCATTTGAATGACGTCCCTAACATCGAACAGGAAAGTATGGGGCAACCTGCACCAGCTAGCAATCCGATTCCATACCTCGTAAGTGAAAGAACAGCCGTGAACAAGTGTTGGGTCGTTTCTTGATCCACATCGCAAAGGGCACAATAGTTTCGAGGCAGGCAAACTCCGCGTTTAAGCAACTCGGACATAGTAGGCAACCGATTCCGAGCCGCTCTCCACACCATCACCTTGCATTTGAGAGGGACCCAACATTTCCATTTAAGCTTCGGGTGGTTGTCTTCTATGCTGTGCGGCTGAATGGCTTGTTTTGCCGAAGCTACTGTGAATGATCCACCATTGCAAAACCAACTCCATTTATCAACCCCACCAAGCCAACTAAACTCATGAATCTCTTCCAGCAATTGAAACAATTCGGTCACCTCTACATGAGTTGAAGGAGGCCTTTTCCAATCCCATGTCATGGACTTCATATTATTTAGAACATTAATTCGCTTCGCAACCTTGACCCATTTAACCCTTTCAAGCTGAAACAGGTTCGGATACTTAACTCGAAGAGGATCGTCTCCCAGCCATGTGTCACCCCAAAAAGAGAAGGACTCCCCATCGCCTAAAGACCCCCTGAAAAGAGAGTTGTAAGTCGACCCATTTGGAAGCCTTTGTTCCCCCATTTTAACTATTTGTTTCCAACACCCTTTTGCCATAGCGTTACAAGGAAGCGTCGCCCAAGGACGACTAGAACCGTGAATGCCCAAGATAGCTTTCTTCCATAAACAGTCACCTTCTTGTCTGAATCTCCACGACCATTTTAAGAGTAAGGCCTCGTTTACATATTGTAATTTTGCCACCCCCAAACCACCTTTCTTCTTTGAATTAGTAACGATTTCCCAAGCCACCCAAGGGATTTTTTTCTCTTCACTAGCTCCCGCCCACAGAAAACGCCGCATTAAAGATTCTAAGTTATGAATAACGGCCTTAGGAGCTTTATAAATAGAAAGATAGTAGAGCGGGAGGCTTGTAAGGACCGAATTAATTAAAACCAAACGACCACCGATGGATAAGTTTCTCGCTTTCCAAGACGCCAATCTGTTTTTAACCACCTCGATGACCGGATTCCAATTACAAATCCTATTCATGTTGGCGCCAACAAGAACACCTAGGTAGGCAAAAGGGGTAATACCTCTTTTACAACCCAAAATCTCCATCATATTGTCGATTTCCTCCTCTTCCACACCAATCCCATACAGATTAGACTTATGGAGGTTAATCCTTAAGCCAGAACATAGATAAAAAATGCGGAGAACTCTAGCGATGCTTTGAATATTCTCCCTCGTCCATTCACCTAGGATAAGTGCGTCGTCTGCATAAAAAAGATGAGATATAACAAAATTATTACCCGGAACCTCGATACCTTTAAACACCTCGATTTCTTTAGCTTTCTCAAGTAACCAAGAAAGGGCTTCCATGACGATGAGGAACAAAAAAGGCGAAATCGGATCGCCTTGGCGAAGGCCTTTTTCACATTTAAACTCGAACGTGGGCGAACCGTTAACAAGAACCGCGGCTCTCGAGGATTCAAGAATACCTCTAATCCAAGTACACCATAAAGGAGGAAAACCCATTTGAGCCAAAATAGATATTAAGAAGTTCCAATTGACGTTGTCGTAGGCTTTCTCAAAATCTATTTTTAGCAAAAAGGCGTGTTTTTACTTCTTTTCAACCACTCCATTACCTCGTTTAAGACAAGCGGGCCATCAAGAATAAAACGATCCGAAAGGAAAGCCGATTGGGAATCGGAGATAACTTTACCCACTACCCTCTTGAGCCGATTAGCGAGAACCTTAGAAATAATCTTGCTAACCAACCCAATAAGAGTAATAGGCCTGTAATCCTTAAGGCTCAGCGGCGTTTTAATTTTCGGAATAAGCGTAATAAAAGCCGAACCACACCCCTCATTTATCACCCCCGGACGCATGAAATTGGGAAAGAATGCGGAAAACATCCTCCTCAAGAAAACTCCAAAATCTCTTAACAAAACGAAAGTTAAAACCGTCCGGGCCTGGCGCCCTGTTCGAGCCACACTCAAACACCGCATCCTTTATTTCTTGTCTAGAAAACTCGGCAGTCAACAATACACCATCTTGATCATCAATTCTATTCAACCCCGAACAAATTAATGTAGGCCGAATAGGAACAGATTCACAAAAATGATTTCGGAAATGCCTCATAACTTCTCTCTTGATGAGGTTTGGTTTTTCGATCCACACCCCATCAATCAAGATACCCGGAATAGAGTTAGTAGCCTTGCGACCATTCACCACATTATGGAAAAAACTGGAATTCTCATCCCCGAGAGCGGCCCACTTCACCCGAGATTTTTGACGAATATCTCGAGTTTTATGGGCTTCAATATCTTCCAGCGCTTTTTTGCATTCTAACCATACCCAAAGATCCTGCTCTTCCATAGAATTGTTTTCCATAAAGAGTTCCATTTCATCCCTTTCTTGTCTGAGAAGACCTTCGGCTTCAACTTCTTTGCTATTGTAAACTTTATACCACTCCCTTAAACACTCCCTTAGGCGCTTCAGCTTGTTTAATAGATCAATATCCGCCGATCCGCTACTGCACCAATTTTGGAAGGTAGCTTTAATCACCTCTACGCAACCGGGTCTATCTAGCCAAGAGTCAAAAAAACGGAAAGGTTTTGGCCCGAAATTCCTGTCAACGAACGACACCACTAAAGGGGAGTGATCTGAGTAATCGCGCGCAAGAGCTCTCACTTGAGCATTGGGCCATTTATTGAAAACATTATCGCAAACGAAAACTCTATCAATGCGACTCCATTTGCAAACGCCTTTTCTATTCACCATGTACGTGTACCGCATACCCTTTAGGTTATATTCCCGGACCCCAACTTCATCAATAAAATCATTAAAATGAGAGGCACAAACCGGGTCAAAAGACGAGTTTTTCCTTTCATCTCTACTCCGCACCGAGTTAAAATCACCAAAGAGGATCCACCAACCAACACCATTTGACATAACATTTCTGATTCTACCCCAAAGATTCCGTTTATCAATGTTTTTTTGAGGGGCATATATATTTAAGATGTTGATTCGAATCGACCCGTCCAAAATAGAACCCGCGACATGGAGAAAGTTTCTATCTTTTGCAACAAAATCTTTAGAAAAAACCTTTGGATCCCATAGACTAACCAAACCACCCGAGTTACCATTAGCATCACCGGACTCGAAATCAAAACCCAAGCCACCCCAGTAATTAGAAAGCACACCCTGTTGAATATCGCTCACCATTGTTTCTTGCATTCCAATAAACGAAATCCCGAACTCTTTCTTGATCTTTTTAATCCATCCCGATTTCCCACAAACCCCGACACCACGAATATTTATAGAAAGACAGTTCATATCTTACCCCTTTGTAATCCTTCGTTTATAATCGAGTCTTGGATCAGATCACTGTGACTAGATAAATCGGCACCCAGTTTCCCAGCTAAAGCAATGGTTTCGGCAACTTCCGCATCTTTCAATTGTCCTTCATCTTGCACCAAGTGTACTGGAGTACAACCCAACTCGACCTCCGAACTATTCATCAGCTGTTCAAAGGACTGCACAGGCGATGTCGAGTATCTGTCTACGTTCACTCCAGCTCCATTGAAAGTATGCGAAGGCCCATCAGACACCTGGTCTATGTGTACAGTTGCCATTCGCTGCTGGGCTAGAGCTTCTTGAGTGTCCATCGGCCCAATAAGTGGACCCAATTCAAACATATCCCCACTCCAAGATCTCCTTTTATTTTTCTTTTTTATTGGGCCTGAGTTTTGAGAGGACCCACTGCAAGATTTTTTAAACCTGAGTTTCTTCCTCTTTTTAGACAAATGGCACAAAAACCCCCTCCTTTTTGACCTTGAGTCACATGCAGTCCCTGAAGATTCTCCTTACTGCCATGCTTGTTATGAATTGCGAAAACTTCCTCCGAACAAACCTCTGTATCATTATTATCATTAAAAACCAAATCAATTCCAGCGGCAATAGTGGGAGTTACCAAGAATTCATCGCTGCCATTAATTGTTTCCATATTACGACTTCCGGTGGAACGAGAACCTGATTCCGGCGTCGGAACACCGTCTTTACCTGGCTCCGTATCCTCCGCTGCTGTAGACGAACTTGCATTACCTTTTTCTTGATCAACCGGAACCTCCAAAAAGTCCGGAACCCAGTCAGCTGGCTCCTCCATAACCCATATTCTATATTTCCGGTTCTTCCAGTTTAACACCACTTCTTCATAAACCCTTTTACCATCCCCAATCAAGATACCAACGTACTCAAAAGACAGATCTTTGTCCCTATCAGACACATTTGACTTATGAACAATCGATCCAAACATGCCTCCAATCGAATCAAATACCTCATTGGTACGAAGATGTAAGGGACGCCCTTGATTTTTAGCCAGGCTACCCGTTCGAATCCAAAAGATTGTCCTTCCCAAACGGAGATGGACGCAAATTGATCCTTCAAAGCAATGGCCGCCTCGTACACTGCCCCAGCTCTCTCTTTATCTTCAAAAGAAATAAGCACGTCTAAGCCGCCTAGATATTGAACTACACCCTGACCTGGACAAATGGAGTCTAAGATGACATAGACTTTCTTCAACGCATCAACATTAACCATCTTGCAGCGAGAGCTTTCCCATGCAGAGCAGAGAAGGCATTGACATTGTCATCGACATTCACCGACTTACCCACAAGGAGATCTTTGTAAGACACCGAGCCAGACACAAAAGATCTCATATTGGCTCCCTGTTTACCCACATTCTCTCTATTAAAGTGATAGCTATTATCATTATTAGTATTATTTTGATCCTCACTTTTTTTTGTGTTATTAATATTATCATTATGGTACCGAAACCTCTCTCGATCATCCCCGATCTCTCCATCTTCTAAGACGAAACGGGCGATGTTAAACCACAGTTTCTCGTGACCCATGCGAATCCCCGGAGGTTACTAAGCAAATCCGACTTATCTTTAACATCCAGCATAGATATAAAACCAAAACGATTTCCGCCCTTATCACGTTTTCGGGCAATATACAGGTCGAAAATCTGCCCGAACGGTCTCACCTGGGTTGCTAAAATCATTCCCACTACATCCCTCCGGTAGGTTGGATACGAAGAGTTTAGTAATACGAGCTTGAAATAGACTCCGGGATGGTTGTTTTTTTCCGGCGCCGTTGATCCATACCGAAACCCTAGAGAGAGTTTCCTAATAACCTTTGTTGTTACGCCAATAAAAATGCTTGACGCCAATAAATGTGATAATACATTTTTTAATTAACTATTATACACCCATCTAATTTTATTACTTTAGTTAGGTCATAGGGTATACCTTAACACCGAGGATGTTAACAGTGATGTGACATTTTAACATTTATTGTATACCACTCCCTTTCTGTGTTAAGGGACGCAAATTAAAGGATGATGTAGAGTTAAAATGTGTTAAACCATTTCCTTGATGTGAAATATTGTGAAAATGGAAAAAGTAGAGGATTTAACATCTAAATAGAGTTAAAGCATACCTCGTCGCCTTATGTTAGAGCTCAACCTTTAAAAAGGAAGTACAATTTAACAATTAACATTTAGGCTAATTACATTACAATACTATTAATGGAGCAAATTGAACAATGTAGCACCTGCTGGCACTACATAATTAGACCCCTTCATCTACCCAACTTCTCCCACAGGTGTTCATACGTGTAATAAGGCCAAACTATCCTTTCCATCCACCATCCTCCATTTCTTGCCACGTTTTTTTTTCTTTCTAGTTTACACTTCAGCCATGTTTTTTTTTTACTTTAATCCTTAACCTTCATCACCATTAGAGAGAAAGAGAGGGATGGAGCGGGAGGGAGGGAGGGAGATGGAGGGAGAGGGAGGGATGGAGAGAGAGAGAAAGAGAGAGGGGGATAGAGGGGGAGGGAGAGAGAGAGAGACAGAGAGAGTTTTCTCATGTTAGAAAGAAAGAGAGAAAGAAAGGGATTAGGAAAAAGAGAGAGTGGAAGTCGGCGCACCCCCGATCTACGATGTCAATGCCCACATATGGTAGTCAAATTGAAGATTCACAGGGTAGTGATTGCATTTGGTGGTAGACTCGATTCACGATGGTCACGCCCTTGTTTGCTATATAATGCACTGCTATGAAAAGTCAAAAGGATATAAACTGGACCATTGAATCACTGAAGATTTGAACAAAAATTCACAACACAACATTTAGACTAAACCGACATATATATAGGGGGAGAGAAAGTAAATTAAAAAATATTTTTAAACATAGGAAGAATTATATAGTAACCTGTTACCCCTATTTGTTATCTTTAATGACAATATATGTAACATTAAAAAAATCACATCATAAACTCTCATGTTCAACGCCCCGAACTCATCCTTAGTGTCGTACAACGCCCGTCTGTCTTACCTGGCCTCCTTGACCATTTAACTCGCACGTTCCACGTATTTGCTTCCATTTTGCCTGTGTAATACCCCAAACACCTATAATTATGAAATACACACCAAGTAAACATGATAATTACAAACGAGTTTAAACACACATAATTAAACCCCAATCATGCAGGAAGTTCATCACCCCATCAATTGGAGAGTAACATTTGTTTATGACTAGAACGATGTTATGAATGGTTGAATGAGATTATTATCAGATGTTTAATTGTTTACGCATTTCCTATGCCCAACTTGTTAAATGACAACTTTAGGTTTTATGCATTTGGCCATCCCTTCATGAACAAGGTCATACATAATGTGACGTAGTTATAAGGAACTTTGACAAACAATGATCGGAACAACTCAACATATATCATACTAGCTGAAGCATCTTTATTTTCAGGGTTTTGTGTTTTTCCATGAAAAATGTTTGTCCCAAAGTATTTTTTTAAGGCTGTGTAGTGTAGTTTTTAGGAGTTCCTCCCACAAACGAGGTAAAGTGTAGAACGAGGTTGTTATAGTCCTACAACACCAATCAAGTATTAGTCTAGTGCCTTGCCTTTAACGTCAGGGTAACAATTAACGTGTATGACATGTGAGCTAACTGAACTTAATAAATATAGAATGTCTTATTGCTAAGTCGCCCCTAACTTATCATTTTGTACATACAGAAACTATTTTTTTTTTTATTAAAGACGAAGTAGTATCAAATACTCTTTTATTAGAACTTCAAAAAGCAATATAAAATTAGTTCGTACAATGAACAAACTTTAGCTTGTTTTAGGCGAACAAACCGATAAGATTA
>JAUTDX010004808.1:0-34396 GCA_030844895.1 Ambrosia x helenae | reverse complement strand
TTTCTTCTTCCGGTTTCAACCGTAGATTCCCGTTCTGGTTCGTATCTTCTCGTTTGATGCTTGTAAAATCATCGTTTTAGCATATAAATTTGTGTTTTCCATAAACCTCGACAACGTAGATAACTCCAGGCAAAACTACAAACAAACAATCATAAAATTAACAATTAAACTATATAAATGTGATGTTTCGGCATCACATCACTTACTCAAATGCCAAAGATATTGAACAATCTTTCCCAAAGATACCTCACTAAAATAGTTTAAACAACATTTCACATAAAATCCCTCCTTTAATAAAAATATATAATAGTTTCTTGTTTGGACCATGTAACCTCGATAATTAAGTCAAATAACTTGTTAACATCACCTTGTATACTTATTATCTATCATCATCATAAGTTCTACTTATTTTCCAAAAAAAGGTCTTTGTCCCATTTCACCAAGAACACCAAAACCCCCAAAATTCATGATTTTGCATATTCTTGAGATAATAGCTATTTCTCTAATCATTGTGTATGATGGTTTTAACTTAATAAATACTAATATACCATTAGTCTCTACCAGTTATACTAATGAGTTTAATCTCATCAAGAACATAGTCATAGAAGACATGGATGATGGCTAGACATTTACCATAATGAGTTGATTTGTGTTTTCTAATTACAAGTAGTAATTTTAACCCCTTTGTTGCGGCGTGAGTCTGTATAGTTTGTTACTATAGCCAGCAAAAGCACTAAAAAGACGAAATGCAAAAAGGAATAAAAGTAGAGGGATATGTATATAATACCTAAGTTAAAGTAGATGGACTAAACATGTATACCATAAAGTTAAAGAAGATAATTAAACATGGGTTATATTCACGAACCGATAGCTTCATTATAAATCATCACATCACAAAATGATATCTACACGTCATAAGATAATATTTTATTAAAATACTTAACTACTTAAAATTTACAGTCTCCAGGGAATAATTTGTGTTAGTTACGTTTGTGATAATTATGTCAACTATGTTCGGATAGTTATGTTTTATACTTATTTAATTTTTGTGGATTACTTGTAATCTTTCGGATAAAAACTGCAGATTTTATTTTAAAACGAATAATATAACGAGAAAATATTGGGTACAGATATTTCTTAACGTGGAGGGTAGGAAGGAAGGAGAAGACGATACATGATTTGGCTGTTATTGTTGGGAAGGTTAATTCTGCCAATTTTCCCTAACATGCATTGTCTAAAATACGGTTGTGATTAAATACTAAAACTAATCCGTTTGTAATTTAGAAAGCTTCACTTGCTCGTATTACAAATACAACCATCGCCCAACGCCGCTGTCCGTTGTTCTGGTAATATTTTAAGGTTCCGGCAGTAGAACAGAGAAGACGATGCAGGTTGAATGGGGAAGACGATGCATGATTTTTATATCTTTTACTCACCAAACGGTGATTTATATCTTTTTGTTAACCAAATGCGTGATTTCCTTCCTTTCTACATTATGCATGCGTGCTATATAGCTTTTGTTCAGTACATGACATATACAAGCGTGATATAAAATGGACAATGACTTTCTATTGTTATAACACATGGACTAGGATTTTTTAATGTTCAGTTTTATAATCGTGACTAAATGCGTGATTTCCTTCCTTCCTCCCTACACTATGCATGCGTGCTATATAGCTTTTGTTCAGTACATGACATATACAAGCGTGATATATATGCACGAACAATGACTTTTTATTGTTTGGTTTCTATAATTGTGACCAAATGCGTGATATCCTTCCTTCCTACACTATGCATTTGTGATAGATAGCTATTGTCCAGTATCTATAAACGTGAAATTGGATTAGAATACTTTTTTCTATTTCAAACGGTTATTAATGACACTTAAAATTACGATCGTTCCACCGCGTTATATTTAACCCTAAATCTACGGCCTACATTATTTCTCACGCTAGGTTAAGGTTCCTTTGTACATGTTCCTTCCTCTATAAAACGTTTGTTTGTGTTCATTTATGTTCATGAACATTTGTTTGTGTTCGTTAACATTGGGTAAGCGTTCATGAACATGTGCATTTCCTTAATGAACTAAAACCAACAAGAAATCTTATTCGGTAAGCGTTCGTGAATCATTCATGAACATGTTGATGTTCATTCCTTAATGAACGAACATAAACAAGGTCTTGTTCGTGTTCATTCGGTTCATTTATAGCCTTATCAGTAATTATGCAATACTTCTTTGTTTCGCCAAGATGAATAAAATATAAACCACAATTTTTTATGCAAAACATGCGTTCAGTTGCTCATACATCAATAGCTTATGCAACATTATTATGATTAATTTATAAAACCATATACTTAAATTGCAGCATTAAATGCTTTAAATAATACATCAAATATTAACGAAGCGTCTAGATAGTTTCAAGATATGTTTGTAATAAATGTGTTTAGGCTGCCTCTTATGGGTTGGTGTCCCATCCAGGTCAGTAAAATAACATACAACAGTGCCCCTCTCTCCCAATTCCTAAACGGCACCTGAAGATCCGCCAACCCAATAACGATGATCTGGCTTGATCAGGTGGGACCCACGAGTTTGATCGTTGGTACACAGTCAGCTTAGCTTTTAGAAAAAAAAAATCATTTTTTTAAAATACCTCATATACCCTTCCATACCACACTCTCAAATACCTTTCCAAAACCTCTATGATTTTTTAGAAAATGTCTATCACACTCAAACTCTTCATCCGAATCGGGACAAGGTTAGGAAGATGGTTTGGGAAAGCCGATATTGTATATGATAAAAAATAAAGTTGAATAAGGGTTTCAAAGAAGAGTGGGTTAAAAGGGGATTGGAAATGACAGGTCTACCCTCACATGCATCTCACATGGTAGTGACTAACTAGGTTTTTTAACTGGGCTAAGTGTAAAGGACAAAAAAGTAGGACACGTTTTCAAATAAAGGATAAAAGGTAGTAAATGTTTTAAAGGATTTGTTCCATAATTTTAGTCTACGTAGAAGACAAAATTTTATAATTATGTCAAATAACAAAAGAGTAAGAAAGTAAGTCATTCATGGTTCAAATATATATATATATATATATATATATATAATATAGATATGTATCCTTATGCGTAACATTGTTGATCTGATTCAATATGTTTTTTAATTATAAAAGAATTTTCCCTGTTTTGATGATTCAAACTTTAAATGTAGCTTGCGTAACATGCAATAGTATGGTCACGGATTTATTCAATCGACATAATGGCAATAAATAATTTTTAGGGTTTTCTCACAACTGATGCATAATATTATGTACCGCCCAAATTTCACATCGCTACCCCGTACCCGCCCAAATTTCACATCGCTACCCCAACAATTCGGAACATTACGGTTCAAATGCTAGATCTTTTTTGGAAAATGTTGCACTATTGTGGTCCTAGAAGGGTTGTTGGGAAGCATCTAGATCAACCCCAAAGACTTAGATAAGTTTAAGAAATTATGCATAATTTAACCTATAGAATGATCTAGAAAATGCATGAAGACTAGAAACTTGCCAAGAATTATCTAGAATCACGTATAAAAAATATATAAAGATACTTCTAGATTTGATAGTTGCTTATTTCCTACTAATATAAATACAAGATGGTGGCCTTATATTCAACCCAAGATCTCTACAACTCAAAGCAATGCGATCTTATCTTAAATGGTAAAACTTGAAATTTGACGAAAACAAGTTTACTCTCAAATTTATCATAGTTAATACGACAGTGATTAACTATGATAAGTAAACTAAAAGGAGAAGAAAATTTTCAAGGATATTTATTGTACTCTACAAGGATAAGTAATTTCAAAACCAATATAATTTTTTCGAAGTACAAAAATTTGAGAGTAAACTTGTTTCGGTCACTATGGTTCGCTCAAATTTTAAGTTTACCATTTAAGAATTTCCAATGTCAAAATGGAAACTTATAATCAAGAATAGATCTTATAAATTAAAAAATCAGTTCTCGTTGCCCACTACCACCCATTTTTTAATTTAAAGAATCCACAAAAAACATAAAAGATCTTGCAAAAAAAGTTGATTTTCTTTCAAAAATACTCGAACACTGAAAAGTTCTTATATCATTTTTGTCTAGAACCATCGATTTTGGGAGCTGCTAGTAGAAGCATCATATATGATTTTCAATTGCAGAGATCACACAATCGTCGGTTGCTTCATGGTTGCTCACACGATCCGAAAGGGTTCTCCATGACCTTAGTTATCTAGAACGTATATGTGAGCTCAAGAACGTCTATAAGGGTTCTCTGTGACCTTAGTTATCTAGAACGTCTTTCTTAGCTTAAGAAGAAAGGTGTTGCTATAAAAATTGGACCCCAGTATGCCATTGCTTTGCTGGTGTTTTCGGGGTGCAATATGTATCATTGCTTACTACCTGGTATTGTACATTTTTATAAGTCACTTTACATTTTGTATTGTCATTCATGTTTGTTATATTTCTTTTTTTAGGTGTGTTTTTTATGAGATACAGTGTAAACTTAAGGATGTTGAAACCAAATTTTTCATGGCTAAAGTAAAGACGTACGCTTTAGAAATTGATAAGAACTGGCGAACTGCCCTCATGTTCATAAACAGATAAACAGTTGGGACTTCCTTAAAACCATCCTGGAAACTAAAGTAATTGATCCTTACTTTTTTGGGACTGCAAACGACAAGCGCCAACTCAAGACAAACAAGGTATAAAACAACTTTTATTATCGGTCAACCCCCTATTCCATATCTTTGTTTTTGACTTATTGGTTTTCCCCTTATGTTAGAGATACGGATTGCCTGTCTTTTCCGTCAAGCCTGATGGGATGCTAACTGTGAAACCTCCAAGTAAAACACAACAGAAACAATTGGCAACTCTAAAAGAAAGAGGCTATGCTGCTTTGAAGCTGTGATGTAAGTCCAAAAAGGATAAGGTCGATTTTGAAACAATTGCTAATGTGTATGTGGAAGAAATGATAACAGGAAAATGATTGGTTAAGAGGAAGAGGCATGCTTTGGGGAAGAAAGAAACTTATCCGGGATAATTTAAAAGAATTGCTAAGAAGCAAATGGATATATTGTTTATGAGCTTCCAACAATTCGCCTAAGATATGTCATGACGTTACCAACACCCTCTTTATGTAAACACACGATATAGGGGTAGACCTCGTTCACATCTTGGTTATATAAAGCCTTAATGTGCTCCTTCATCGCTTCAAACGCTGAGCTGATTAAGTGAACAAAAGACGATATTTCATAACATGTAAAATTGAATAAAAACAAAATGGAAGGTGGTCTCTTACAGAGTTTTCACAGCTTGAATAGACTTGACCCGATAATAACGGTATACGTCGTCGTAGAGACGATCCAAGGGCTTGAAACAGAGATATTCCAAAATCGAGGTATCAAAAAGAATCCACATAACACTGCTAGTGATCCCAAGGCAGTCTTTGTAAAGAGCTGTCGCTGCCTGAGGACTCATTGCCTGAATAAAAGAGGTTTTCTTTATTTTTTAGAAAACATATAAACAAACAAACAAGGCATATAGGAAACAAATCAAAACGGTTGGCCCAACTTTATCACACACTAGCACAGAGCAAAAACAACATTCGAGAACTAAATCAAAAGAGAAGTAAATCAGAAGAACAACACATAAACTAACTTAATAACAAAACCTGATCCAAAACAAAGTAGCATCAAACTTTAAAAATCCGCACACATAGGATCAAAACAGTACGAATACTATGATCTAAATCAAAACAGAACTAATCCTAACTTCATGAGAAGAACAATACATAAACTAACTTAATGACAAAACCTGATCCAAAACAAATAGCATCAAACTTTAAAAATTTACACACATAGGATCAAAACAGTACGAATACTATGATCTGAATCAAAACAGAACTAATCCTAACTTCATGAGAAGAACAAAACATAAACTAACTTAATGACAAAACCTGATCCAAAACAAATAGCATCAAACCTTAAATACATCGTGACGTTTAGATGAAGCAACGTAGCTAGGTTATGGTGCAGGGCATATATGTTCTATGTTCTACTAGAGAGACACCCCAAAACACTTAACATTTTACTCCCCCTAGCCTCAGCCCATACCAATGAATTATTTTTAATACCAACGACATGCCCAATAACATTAAATCGACAGACCTAACCACATTTACGAACATATCTAGAAACCTGAGACAAAAACAAAAATGTAAACATGTATTCCAATAAACTCAGTTTCATTAATAGTTTTAAACAATTAAACATAATTTTTTAAAAATTACTTCTCAATCGAATTGTCCCTTAAAACCTTGTATGAAAACCAAATTGTAGAGCAATTTTTTTTTCAAACTCCGTTTCATTAAAGTTTATACCAGAGAACAAGATTGCATATTTAGTTTTTTTTTTCAGTTGCCAAGAATAAGCCATTGAAAAATAATCAAAATAGTGTTTAAATAATAAATAAATAACTAAGTTTTAAAAATTATGCGGTGCCCTCACACCTAATATGTTGTCCACGAAGAGAGTCGCACCCTTTTCACTCTCCAAAGGAATGTGTTCGTGGGTCTTACGTGGCACTTCTTCCGCACCCAACTCTTCCACCACAATACATAGTCTAATCATTCATATACGCAAGTATATCAAACTTGTACATGGACTCACTGCACTTTCATATTCACGAAAGGATTTGCTAGGAGATTAAAACAAAGCGTGCAATACACTGATTACTATAATGTACTACGTCATTTTTATTTTTAGGTTTAAGTTTATATTTTTATTTGTTGTATATTTTCATTTTTTAGGTCTAATTTTTTTAAATTTGTTTTATGTTTTTATTTGTAGGTTTAAGTGCGTGTGTGTGTGTTTAGTATAAGGATCCCGGAAATATATTTTTCGTTGAAAACGGACACCCGGAAGTCTCCCAAATGCTATGTCAGAAGTCAGCGGTCACCGGAATTTCTCCGGAGAACAAAAAACCCCAAAAATTTGCAATGGAGACTCCCAAAGAATTGATCTAAAGGTTTGCAAGAAGAAAAATTGAAAACGAACTCGCCGGAATTTGACCGGAACGTTGTCGGAGTTGTTCCAAAGCTCAAACTGTCACGTTTTACGAAAAACGGACTTCACCATGGCGTCCAGAACATCAAGAAACGTGGGGTAGGGTATCACGAGCCCGGAACTTCGTCAGAAATTCGTCTGACCACCACCGGAAAGTCATCGGATTCCGGCCGAATTATAGAGAGAGGTTAGAAGGAACTTGAATGTAGAGAGAGAATGTGAAGTGGGAAAATGAGGATTTTGGGGTGTTGTGGGCTTTTATAGGTGGGATTTTGGGTTGGGCTTTAAGCCGAGTACCGCGTACCAACTACCAACTGCTCCATTTTGGCCCGTTCTTGCTTCTAGACTCCGTTTTTGCCCACGAAAATTGTAGAAATTATTTTTACAACTTGAAATAATTATTCTTAACTTCCAAAATATTAACTTTTGTCGAGATGGTTTTTTTATTATTATTGTGCACGTTCGAATTGGTCATTAATTCACGTAACTGTCATTTAGCAATTTTTTCTTCGTTTAACGATCCGTTAACTTCTGAAACTCATTTAACAACATTATTTACAATAAATAATTTTTCCATAAGTACGATTACGGTTAAAACCATGCATTTCAACGTCCGAACCCACGTCGGTTCCTTTCCACGTTTTCAAAACGCTACGTTTTTTTTGCCACTTCTCGCACCAAATAAAAACCGTATGTTAACCCAGATTGATTTTTCCAGATGCCAGTTCGTTAAAGTTAAACGCGTGCAAAACCTTCTTTGAAAGCGTCAAGGCATCAACGAGCTTCGAAAAGGACATCGTCAGACTCGTAACGGTTTAATTAGTCCAGATTAACTTTAAACCATGTTAATTACATCGGAAACGTGATTAAAATCACATTAGACGTTTGACCGAAATTTGTCGATTGTCACAGCATAGATGTTGTGATTGTGTTCAATAATGCTTTAAGTTTGTTAGCATCAGCTGTTATAACTTTTTAAAGTTTGAAGTTAGTTTGTTTAGGATAATATATATTTGAATTGTTGTTCTCATGACAAATGTTAGGCTTGTTGTTCTCATGAAGTTAGTGTGTTTGGTTGGTTAAAGGAATGGAATCACCCATTCCCCAAGGCATTCTATTCCCTCAAAACCATTTCATCCACCCCCATGTTTTTTTTTTTCATTTCATCCCTCATTCACCCTTTACTAACAACATCATAACCCACCAACCACCACCACCACCACCCATGACCATCGTCACCACCCACCACCGCCATCACCACCCACCACCGTCGCCCACCACCTACCACCGTCGCCCACCACCGCTGCCGCCACTACCCACCACAGTCGTTGCCACCACCCACTACCTTCACCCACCCACCACTGTCACCCACCCACCGTCGCCACCCACCACCATCACCCACCCACCGCCGCCATCCAACACCACCCAACGCCGACCACCACCATCGCCCACCACCTACCACCGTCGCCCACCACCCACCATCGTCGCCCACCCTCGCCGTCACCACTCATCACTGTCGTCGCCGCCACCAACCACCACCACCCACTACCTTCACCCACCCACAATCACCGCCATCCACCTCCACCCATCGCCATCTTCGCCACCACCCACCACCGCCGTCGCCACCCATCACCATGCTATCGCCACTCACCACCACATACCATCACTGCCACCACCCACCACCGCCACTACTCACCATTGTCGCCTACCCACCATCACAGCCATCCACCTCCACCTTCCATCGTCACCACCATTGCCGCCGCCACCCACCACCACCGCTACCGCCACATATCACCACCACTGACCACCACTCACCACCGGTTTTATTCCTTCGTCTTTTCCTGCTTATCCAACAACATAAAGTAATGTTTTGTTTCATTCCCACATGGCAACCAAACAAGACATAGAATGATAATGATCCATTCCATTACCTCATCCATTCCATTACGCCATACCAAACAGACCCTTAGTATATGAATTCTTGTTCTCGAATGTTGTGATTGTGTTCAATAATGAAGTTAGTTTTTGAATTCTTGTTCTTATGTAGATTTTTAAAGTTTGAAGTTAGTTTATTTAGGATCAGGTTATTTGAATTGTTGTTCACACGACAGATGTTAGGTTTGTTGTTCTCATGAAGTTAGTTTAGATTGTTGTTCTCATGACAGATCTTATATGTTGTGATTGTGTTCAATAATGCTTTAGGTTTGTAAGCATCAGTTGTTGTAGGTTGTTAAAGTTTGAATTAGTTTGTTTAGGATTAGTTCTGTTTTGATCATATGTGCATTTATTCATAGTATTTTCGTGCACTTTGTTCACGAATGTTGTTTTTGCTCCGTGTTAGTGTGTGATAAAGTTGGGCCAATCGTACTGATATGTTTCCTATATCCCTAACTACATGTTTTCTAAAACCGCCTTAAGTTTCAAATGCACAATTTCTTGTTTCGGACCATGTAACCTCAATTAATAAAGTCTAATAATTTGTAAACAATCATCTTGTATGTTTATTAAACTATCATCATCAAACTTGTGCTTATTTTCCAAAAGTTAGTCTTTGTCCAATTTCCCTAAGAACACCAAACCCCCCAAAATTCATGATTTTGCATATTCTTGAGATAATAGTAGGGGTGTCAATCGTGTCGGGTTGATGGGTTGGCGGGTTTACGAGTTGCGGGTTGGCAGGTTGATGGGTTGAAATGTGCATCCCGAACCTATTGGAGATAATTTCTCTTCCTTATTGTATGTCCCAAGACTAACATTATTGACCAAAATTTGCTCTCCTTGCATCATGCCCCATTATTAGTTCTCCATATTTTGTGCCCCAAAGATTAGCTAATTCCTTATTTTATCTATTGTCATTTATGTATTTATAGAGGAGGTTATCTCCTCATTTCAATATACCAAAAACATTATCAATCAATACAAAACATCTTTCACATTTTCTCTACAATTCTTGTATCAAAACCACCTAGCCGGTTTGAGAGTCGTCAGCTAGAAACCAAGCGGCCTCCGGCCGCAAGGCCAAACCAATAAACTAAACCAAATAGAAAATCGCTTCCGCTAGATTTCTATAGAACCCGACCCATATTATTATTCGTGTCAAACATTTCAACCCTAACCCGACCCACATAAAATTCGGGTCAACCCGAAGATGACCCGTTTAACCCATATTTTTAAATGTGTCATACATGTTCATGAGTTTTAAGCGGGTTGTTAGGTTGTAAGCGGGTTTTCAATAAAATGTTTAATGGTTAGTATATAAGTATGACTAATAAATAATATAGTGTGCAGAAAATAACACAATTATAACTAACCATGTAAATAAAAATGAAAAAAGAAAAACAAAAATATAATAGATTTTTTTCTAAATACTTAAACGGGTTAACGGGTCAACCCATTTTATATATGCGTAACCCCTGACCCGACCCATTTTTAATACGGGTCGACCCGAACTCGACCCGTTTTTTTAAACGGGTCATGTTACTTGACCCAAATCTGTTTTTTTTTTTCGTGTCGGGTTCGGATCGGTTTTCGGGTCGTGTCAATAATTGCCGCCCCTAGATAATAGCTATTTCTAATAGTTGTGTATGATGATTTTAACTTAATAAATACTAATTTCACCGATAGTCCCTATCATGAGTTAAATCTCACCAAGAACATAGTCATGGAAGACATGAATGATGGTTAGATACTTACCAAATGAGCTGATTTGTATTTCTAATTACAACTGGTAATTTTACCCTGCGCGTTGCAGTGTGAACCGGTATTGTTGGTCACATTAGCAAGAAAAAAACACTAAAATGCGAAATACTAAAATGAATAAAAGTAGAGGGATTAAACATGCATATTACCAAGTCAAAGTCTAAACATATATATGATCCTAGTTAAAGTAGATGGACTAAACATGGGTTATATTCACAAAACGATAACTTGGTTATAATCACATCACAAAATGATATTAACATATCATAAGAGAATATTTACTAAAATAATTAAATATCGTCTCTAATGAACATGGTGTGGTGGTAAAGGTTACCCCTCTCTCCAAGAGATGGATGTTCAAATTCTCCAAGGTGTAGATATAGGTGGTTAATAGCAAACTAAGATTGTCGTTTTAAAAATAATAATAATACTTACCATATGAAAATTTGTGTTAGTTACATTTATGATAATTATATCAACTATGTTCGGATAGTTATGCTATGTACTTAATTATTTTTGGGATTATTTGTAATCTTTATTGATGAAAATTGTAGAATTTATGTTACCGTTACTGATATCTGTTTTGTGATTTTCAATCAATGTAAAACACGTGTCAATTGCTATGCTAGTGTCTATTTAGTAAATACTAAATACAATCATGTTTTTCAAAACGGCCTTGGTAAGGTTTTACCTGAACCTTTTTTAGTCGGAAGTCGGAACACATTTCAACCCAAACCAAAGTGAACTTTTTTTAATAAACCAACCCGACATAGAAACGAACCAAAGGGATCTTTTTTTCCGAAAACCGACCTGGCATTACCGGAACCAAAGTGAACGTTTTCGAAACAGTCCAGTCTGAGTTGAAGCCAATATGGCAAAAGTTACCTTACCCATCCTAATACCGAATTAGTATTGATAAATCTGGTGTTGCTAATAAAGGATGCTACTAAGGACAAATATGTGGTGTTTATTGATCGGATCATGAAGATGCAGGGTTTATTGAAAGAAGCAAAGTCGTTGGAATGCATCAACATTACCACTCTTCAAAATTTTACGAGGTAATGTTTTTATTGAAGCTCTAGATCAAATAATCGGAGAGCCTAGCCGGTTAAATGAGATGAAAGTCATCTTTGCACAAGTTGTGGTTTCCCATGTGCTTGAATGTTTTCAAAGAAGTTCCGATTTGCCATGTGCTTGTATATGCTCTTCAAATATATGCTTGGGGAACAATACGGGTTGAATTGTTGTTGTTATTGGTGGTGTTGTGCAAGTTATGGCAGGCCATGAGCCATAATCCAGCTAAGAGGAAGGTGACATTCTGCATGTTCTTGATAATTATGAGTTTCTACGGTTCCAGATGTGTACTGAGTCACAAAGTCGACTCGCAAAATTCATGAAAAAATCTAACCATGTAATCAGCCTGTCTAATAATATGAAACTACACCGTATTCTAGGGATCAGATGGAGATTCTTCACCTGAACTTAAAGAAGGGTGATCATGTATGTGGTCACAAATGCTCTGCAATCCAGTCTTGTAACTAGGATGAATCAGCCGCACTCCAAGTTCTTTCTTCATGCGTGCGTTTATCACGCGTTTCTCTCCCCTTAAATTTCCTTTTTCGATACGTGACTCATCTATAACCATTTTCTTTATCCGAGAAGGCCATTTCTCATTGATCAGTTCATGAGCATATGAAAACACTTCTATTCGGGGGCCGGGTCATCATCAACAATGTTGTAAATCCTTCTGAAATAAAACAAATTGTACAAAAATCCATATTAATTTGAAATTTTAATGAATCAAGGCTTAAATAATGAAATAAACATACCCTGGGTGTGGCTTGTGAATACATTCATTCAATGCGTTGGAAATATCAGCAACATGAACACGGGACGTGAACTTCTTGGATGATCTTGCTCTTTGAACATTTGATAAAGGCTCAGGTTTCATAATCGTATCAATAGCACTGTAAAACACACAGTTAATCAAATTAATAAAAAAAGTAATGATTTAGAACTATAAATTTGCATCGTAATGCAAAGATGACAGACAACCTTCTACCAGGACCGTAGATACCACCAAGCCGAAATACATGTGCTGCCAGCCCAAGACCAATTCCTAAATTTAACCATCCTTCTTCAGCAGCTAACCTCAACTTAGCCAATTCACTTGAAGGTTTTGGTTGATAACTGTAGCACGATATTAATTGTAATTATCGTTTGTCACACATGTTCGATAATGACATCAAACTCAACTTACATTTCATCCACCCATGCACCACCACAATCACCATAAACACCTACAAAAAAACTCGAGTGAATATTAACATACACATCTTCGCCCTCATTGAAAAAAAAAATGAATAAGCCTAACTTGTCGTCGATAGATAGCACAGCCATTGAAGGCAATCACTGTTGAGTTTGCTTTTCAAAAGTTCACCATGTTGAAGCATCTACATGACAGTAACAAAATATAACCAAATCATGTGGTAAAAATGTAAATATGACACAAACACAGGATACAGATGAAGGAGATTTTTTTTTTAAAGGTTTACCGGATCACCAACATCTTTGCAAGGAGGAATTGAAACAAGAAGGTGTGTATGTTGATTCATGACATTTATGACTTCAAGCCTGGACAACATATAAAATCCATTTCAAACTCCGCACTAGTTGCAAACATAAATAAAGGGGTGTAAGTGATGCGCAGGGGCTTGAGAGCTACTTGGGATCGGATCGGTAAAAACCTCGAACGAGCCGAGCCTTAACAAGCCTAAGCTCAAGCTTGAAATATGACTCGTTTAGTTATTGAGTTCGAGTTTTACATGCAAAGCTCGTATTGGCTCGCGAGCCTAAACGAGCCCAAAAACCTTCCTTATTTTTTCTTTGTATGCAATGTTGTACATTTGAACAGATTAAATTTTAACTAATAACAATAGTGAGCCGAGCTCAAGCCCATCTTTGGCTCATTTAAGCTATCAAACCGAGCTTTTAGGTCATTTTAACTTGTTTGCAAATTATCTAGAGCCGAGCTTGAGCTTTTGGGTATTACTTTCGAGCAAGCTTGATCTAAAAATAGTAGGCTCGAACCGAGCGAGCTCGAGCTTCGTAAAGGCATGACGACTTGACGAGCCGAGCTCGAGAATAGTCGGGCTCCGGCTCGGCTCGTTTACACCCCTTATATAATCCCAATCAGCATATATTTAAGTATGATACAATATGCTAAGCAAGAAAAAAAAAATACTAACTCAGGATGATTAGCATCAAAAAGATGTACATCAAATCCAAATTTCTTCAGTTTCTCCTTCTTGGCAGCATTGGTACAAGTTCCAGATACAACCCTGCTCAATTCAATTAAATTCAACATACACAAAACAGGTAGTTAATCAATAATAAAGATTTAGAAGGTAGTTAATTAGAAACTTTAAACTAAATTCAATAAAACAATTGAAAATGCTTAACCTATTACCTACCATCCTTGATTCATGAGGTCTTGAGCAACAAACTCACCAACGTAACCCATACCGAGTATAAACATCCGATTTTGAGCCTTATTATTTCCATTAGTTATAGACGCTGCAGGACAGAGTCGTAGCTGTGAAGGTTTTCCGGTTGGCCACTCGGGATTCGGTCGGTATCGGAAACCACCAGCGGCAAATCGGTCAGTGGGAATACGGTATGATTCCATATCCGATTATGGCATACTGGACCTGTTATTTGATATAGTCAGATGATATTGGGCCGACCCATCAATATATTTCATCATCTTTATTTTATTTTGTTCAATAGCCATATATTTTTTATAATGTTATGAGTGGTTGTGAGTAGACAAAATGGAGCGGTATATTTGGAGATATTTAAAAATATTTTGAGGAAAAAAGTTTTCTTGTGTTTAGTTTTTAATATTTGTTGAAAGTGGTTGTGAGTAGAGGAGAAAGAAATTGTAATGATTTTTAGTGTAGTGGTTGTGAGTGGATGGAGATGAGGAACCTATTGTGATTTGCTCTTAGGAAATAACTCGTGTGATTTGAAGTCTAATGGAAAATATCAAAATGTTAGTAACAAGTGCCTAAGTTAACATTGAGCTGACGACGGCATGCAGACCACGTAGGTGTTGTTTGTTTTTCAAAAAATAGTTTGCGCAAGCTCTTCTGTCTGTGTCGTGCAGACATTACCATCTGCAGACTCTTTATTTTTTCGATGACGTTTCATTAAAAAAACATCTGTGCGAGTTCTTGTTTGTGCAGACTTGGCCCAGCCACTTCTAAGATATTCTAAGGTCTGCAGAGAGTTAAACACCACCACCACCAGTTTATTTTAGCAATCTACATACGTTAAAAAACAAGCAGTCTTCTTTTTACAGGCTGCAGAGGTTTAGTCCACCTCTTCTTCTACAGATGTGGTGCGCACATTGCAGACATTTTACCTCTGAAAAAATAACACATTGCATTAGCTATGAAACATATTGCATTTATTTGACCATATTATATGATATGTAAGAGCATTATCATCAGCTCCACTAAATTCCCTTCATCAAATTATACTAAAAATCACTATTCAACCCTAAAATTCTCTTTCTTAAACAAATAATATTTTTTTCATACTTTTAATTTGTCGTCCATTATGTTTTATTAGACCGTTCGTTGTGTATTATACCATATTGTTCATTGCATATTCAATTTGGTACTCTTTGTGTTTTACTTATCTCCATTGTGTCTTATGCAACTGGGTTTTTAATTTTTTTTCAAAAGTATAACAATAGGTTACTCATATTAAAGATAAAACGACGCTCAACTTTATGGTATATGTGTGTGTGTATATATATATTTAAAAGGATAACATATAAAAAAGTTACGCACATTTAAAAATGAAAGTAAAAATGACATGTGACTTGCATGTGCATATTCTTTAACAAAATTACCCTTCTTATTTATTTATTCCTTAGGGCTTCTCACCCTTCTCATTTTTATAAGATTTGTAAAATGACTCAACTTATTTATAGATGTTTTCTTTTCCTCTATCAAATTCTATCTCATAGAGTTTTACCTTTTAGTTAACTTTCAATTTAAACTTTATTCGTTAATAAATTTATTTGAGATTAAGTAGTAATTTTAAATATTTTTTCCTTAACTAAATCATTATAACCTGTTTCAATTTTATCTTCAATGTATACTTGCTGGTGACGTTCTGGTGCATTGACATGACCTTTTAATATGGAGGTCATGAGTTAGAGTCTCACCCGAAACAATAGTATTTTATGTTGAGCTAGAGGTTTTAATACGATGTATACTTTAGATATTTGTCGCAAATTTAGATGTTCCTCATTATTTAATAACGTTTTTAAATGTTTAATTCTTACAGTTTGTTCTAAATTATTATATTTACATCTAAATTTTTAATCTTTTTGTCCTAATTTATTTAATTACACCTACATTATTGCTCTTTATATTCTTTTCTATTTCTTTGTGGGCCTTGCTAACAAGAAGTCTACACAACTGAATTTCTTTTTTCCACCACCATGTTACATGTGAACGAACCTTTCCCGGTTACCAGGAAATTGCAACAAAGTTACCACTACCAGAGGTACTTTTTCCTTCTCGTTCAAAAAATAATTTAGAACAATATTTTTTTACGCCTAAATACTACATAATCTCATACTTATCTTATTTCGCTCAAAAAACATGAAAATATTTTATAACTAGTTCTAGTCAAATTCAGTGACCATGTCATTATTTGCAATGTTTTCAGAACCGGAACAGACATCAAACCGGTAATCCTACTGGTCCACTGGTTGGACCGGTTCAACCGGTTAAGCCAGATTTAAGAACCGGATAATATGATAATTAGTTAATATTTAAAATGATCAAAATATAGTATAATCTTAATTAATTATCAACAAGAGCTTCAATTTCTGAAAATTCATCATGAACTCGTAACACTGTCAGAACCGGAACAGACATCAAACCGGTAATCCTACTGGTCCACTGGTTGGACCGGTTCAACCGGTTAAGCCAGATTTAAGAACCGGATAATATGATAATTAGTTAATATTTAAAATGATCAAAATATAGTATAATCTTAATTAATTATCAACAAGAGCTTCAATTTCTGAAAATTCATCATGAACTCGTAACACTGTCTCAACCTAAAATTAACGGATTTTGAAGATTTGAACTCACCCAAGACTTCAGAGTGAAATCACCAAGATTGATTACATGAGAGAAACTGAACTTAAAGTTAAGTTTCGTGAATGATTTACTCCGTTTTCCATTGGCTTCATTCTCCTCCATAACGGTACACACCAAAGGGTTTCGCTGGTTTTTCCCATGTGACGAAGATGTGGCTAACGCCCGTTAGCTAGGCTTTCAAGTGTCGTAAAGTAGTTCCCCAGTATGCATAAATGACAAGGGTTATGGGTTTCATACACCCTGTGACATCACATTCTGGGATATGTAACAGCCTCTTATTGATGTATGATGTGGGCCAGGATTTATGATTCCCAATGAAGAAGTATATGATTCCTAAATACCAAATGACAAATGGAACACCTTTTTTTTTTTTTGAACGGCAAATTTCTACACCCTATAAGACAAATGGAACACCTAACTTGGTAGTTACAATATTTACCTTAACATTCAACTTTCTATAAGATTTTAGTCCATTACACTTTACACATCTAAATATAATATTTTTCGATTAACTATACATTAATAATTCTGAACTTTGAATACTAACATGGAACCGACCTATTATCTGAAATTGTTACTTAATTTTTAGTAATCACATAATTTAAATCATAATCACTCGGTTAATACAACAAAATAATAATAATAATAATAAAACATATATTTCAAAATGGAAGACCAAATATTCCCTACAGAATTACGATTCATTGAATTTAATTGTTTCCCACAACAGTTGACCTAGTCAATTGCATTACTGGACAAAGGAGTACTCAGTAATTTGACACCATTTCCCGGAGAAAACCCGCTGCCCAAAGGCCTATTGCGGTAAAACCCGGCCCACCAACAACATTTTGACGCCGATAGGACTCGAACTCCCCATCTCCCATAAGGAAAGCAAAGAGAGTGTCACTCCACAACAAGATGATTCCGAGTCAATTGCATTATTAATTTCTATTTCTATGTTCCTACCAACCTCACCTAAGCTACTTTTTTCTACTCGTTGACCCAAACAACACGTCTACATCCTCACCACCATTTCATTTATCTTATTCACTCAAATCAATTCATTAAATCATTTGATTCCCACATGACCCTTTCAATTCAAAACCTTCGTTCATCATGCCTACTATCTTCTCCAAACAATATTGTCTTTCATCATCCAACTAAGTCAACTCCATCCTCTTCTTTCCATTTATTCATTCCACTTCAATTTTCTCAGCTTCTGCTAATATGGCGTCCCCACGGTTTTTCTTTGTTTGTTGTATCCTCTTGATCTGTCCACATATTTTGATTCAAGCCCAACAACCATATATCAGGAAGTTGGCCACAAACTGTGCCATCAGAAATGCTTCAACTTCTGTTCTTGGTTATGCATGTAACGGTGTTAACCGGACTTGCCAAGCTTATCTCACCTTCCGATCTAAACCGCCTTATAACACAGTTGTTTCCATCTCCAATCTATTGAATGCAAACGCTACTCAGCTTTCACAGCTCAACTTGGTCTCAGAAAACTACACTTTTGGAACCGGTGAGACGGTGCTTGTGCCAACTAGGTGCTCATGTTTAGGTCAGTTCTATCAAGCTAATGCTACGTATGTTATCCAGTCCAAAGACACGCCTTTCTTGATCGCCAACGACACTTTTGGAGGCCTGTCAACGTGCCATGCTATTAACACCGAAAGAAGCAATCTTACTGTTGATATTTATCCAGGTTCAAAACTCACCGTGCCATTAAGATGTGCGTGTCCAACTGAAAAGCAAGCTGCTGCTGGCATTAGGTATTTGTTATCTTATTTGATCACCTGGGGACAATCGGTTTCAGGTATAAGTGCTATATTTGGAGTTGATACTGGACTAACACTTCAAGCCAATGAGTTATCTGAAAGTGATTTTAATATCTACCCCTTTACCACCCTTTTAGTACCACTTTCTAATCCGCCTAATAAATCTCAAACAATAGCACCACCACCGCCACCAACAACATCACCACCACCATCACCGTATCGCCATCACCTGCCACTTCCGCCAATGATCATAAATGGGTATATATGCTTGTAGGAGTCCTTGGAGGGGTTGCTCTCACATTTGCTATTGGGTTATGTGTTTTCTGGTTTTTCTTTTTAAAGCGAAAGAAAACGCCTCCACCTATGGTTTCATCTGCTTCTCAAAGCTTTGATGCAATTGTGAAACCAGGTGATAAGAAGTTGGATGTTGATGAAGACTCCGAATTCCTGGAGAGTTTAAATAGCATAGCTCAATCACTCAAAGTATACAAATTTGAAGAACTTAAGTCAGCCACACAAGATTTTAGTCCTGATTGTTTGATTAAGGGGTCTGTTTACCAAGGTACCATCAACGGAAATCTTGTTGCCATCAAGAAAATGCATGGTGACGTGTCAAACGAGATTCGTTTACTTAACACTATTCACCATCATAATCTCATTCACCTAGCAGGTGTTTGTTTTGCTGATGGCCATTGGTACCTTGTTTATGAGTTTGCTGTTAATGGTCCATTAAGCGATTGGATCTATTATACCCCACTAAGCAATAGCAAATTTTTAAACTGGATGCAGAGAATACAAATTTCTTTAGATGTAGCAAATGGGCTTGATTATCTCCACAGCTATACCACCCCTCCATATGTGTACAAGAATCTAGAAAGCAGCAATATCCTTCTTGATGGTGATTTCAGAGCCAAGATTACAAATTTTGATCTTGCAAGGTCTGCTGAAGGGCAAGAAGGTCAATTTGCACTGACCCGACACATTGTTGGCACAAGAGGTTACATGTCTCCCGAGTATTTGGAAAACGGTTTGATTTCCACAAAGCTTGATGTTTACGGATTTGGCGTTCTGTTGCTTGAAATAGTTACAGGAAAACATGTTTCTGATCTCTACGAGAAGGTGAACAAGGATTTGTCTGAGGTTTTATATGATGTTCTCCAGGAAGAAAACACGGACACAAATGAAAAGTTGACCGGTTTCATTGACCAACGCCTCCAAGGGAATTATCCTCTGCAACTCGCCATGTCTGTGATCAAACTGATTGATGGTTGCCTCAGTAAAGATCCATCAGCTCGCCCAGATATGAATGAGGTTTCACAACATCTCTCTATGATTCTGACCACCTCACAGGCTGGAGGACTTTGATCACTAACCATTTCAGTTCAGGGAAGATAATTTCATACAATGTTTCATGGTGTATTTTCATTATGTCCATTCATCTGTTTTTCACCTTTGTAAAGCTATATGAAATTAATCCTTTTATTTATTTGGCGCAATTTCATATATAACGTTACATTAAAACATCATATATACCCATACAAGACTGAAAATATCATATATGTCATTATTATGTTCTTGACAAGTATCATATATACCTATTTCATCAAAAACAATTTAATAAATGACCATGCTCTTATAATTTATCCATTCGAGTTGAAAATTCGGCCTCGTCTATATTTAAACTATCAAAACATCCAGATGATATTTTCAATTAGAACACAAAAGACACAAAGTTAGTAAAAATAATGCTTTGTTCATGGGATTCTCGGTTCATAAAATGATCCTAAAAAATAAACCTTCCAATACTCCAAAATTAGAAACCATATGGGTATAAACTGTAAACAAAAAAGGATATGATTTTCAGGTTTCTGTAAAACTTGTACACATTGGAGCATTTCATCGAACAGGTGGTGCTCATATGTTCTATTAATTATAGAGCAACGTGTTAAGAACCCATATCGAGTTGAGAGGTTATGTAAAGCTTGGTGTTGAGTTGATGCAAACAAGGCTACATTGAATTTAAGCAAAAGTTGATCACAATATCATCAATAAAGAGGATAGAATCATAAAACCTGATGAAGGGATTGTAATGAGCAGCCCCATTTGATGAACAACCCCATCTGCTTGTTATCTTCACTTACAAACCCGCCCCATTTTTGGTTTTGGTTATGTAACAACATTTTTGTGGAAAGGGAGATGAAGACGTGACAAGTGATGAAAATAGAATGTTATTTTAGCGTAATTGGTATTGACTTGGTGACCAAAGCAAATTGTAATACGCGTCAAGCAAGCTAGGAGGCGTGGGAGTGCAAACTTGTGTTGAATTATTACAATTTGGGGGTTCCAAGTGCCGGTGTCCAAGGGTTCTGCCCCTAGCTGAAAAAATTATTTTAGTTAAACAGAATCAATATAACTTTTAGCACTCGTCAGCATTAATATCAAGTTTGAGAAAGCGAGCTTATTGGACTAATAAATATTACAGTTGATGTTTGCTCATATGATATCTCTAACATGTCTTAATGTTCACGAGTGCTAAAAGTTATTATTATTATTATTATTATTATTATTATTATTATTATTATTATTATTATTATTATTATTATTATTATTATTATTATTATTATTATTTGAGTTTATCATAGTGTTCTTTCCAAATTGCAAAAAGCAGAGTTTCGTAGTTGAGCATTTTTTGCTACAATTGTTATTGATGGAGGACATGTGTTCGTCTTGCAAAACACGGATTAGCAGATGTAAGGTTAAAGTTGTATTGTATGTCTTTGATACCATATCAAACCTCTTTTGATGAACAATACTATACTATTCATGCATATAATTCGTATCTAATATGTAACTTGATAACATGTCTAACCATAAAACAGATTTACTACATGTTATTTAAAACTTATTATATAACTTGAAAATAATCAGTTAACCACTCCAAAATTGTACCTTTCCCATTAATTACCAGGAAATTACATTATCTGTGTTCACCAAGTCTTACCTTCTCTTATTTAAACATATAGCACATTTAGCAACAGATTGTTAAACTGGATGCAGAGAATACAAATTGCTTTAGATGTAGCAAACGGGCTTACAAAGAATACACAAATATACCAAAAGTATATTCAAGAAACATGATATGAGCAGTGACATTTACATGTTTTAACGACCTATAACTGAACCGATTATATGAACATCTTCAGTTTCTAAACCTGAAGATGTCGAAGATCTTTCATACATTTCAGAATACGATTGACTAAGAACAGACAAATTAAACACAATTTCCGTCATTCCTGGTCTATCTGCAGATTTATCAGATGTGCAAGCTCTAGCTAATGCAGCCATATTCAAAGCAGCATCGATCGGGTAAAGGCTACCCAGGCTCGGATCCATCCATAACCTTAAATTTTCTTCTCTTTTATCGTCAACTTCAATTATCTTTCTAATTTCCTTCCATGCCATACAAATCTCTCCACCTTCTCTAGTTTCCATGGCTTTCTTTCCTGAAAGCAATTCTAATAGAATAACCCCGAAAGCAAAAACATCAACTTTTAACATGATTGAGCTTATAGCAGGTCTAGCTGCAGAGAAGTTTCCGATTTTGCCCTTGAAATTAGAGTCTAGAAGTATATTACTTGTTCTAAGGTCTCTATGTGCAATGCTCGGTTGACTATGTTCATGCATGTATTGCAGACCGTTAGCGATATCTAACGCTAGATTCAATCTTTGAGACCATGAGAGGTTAACATTAACAGATAAACCCAAAGAAGAAGATAAATGTCTTGAAAACAGCCATTTGTCGAGTGAACCTTTTTCGGCATACTCATAAACCATAAAGCAGTTCCCATCAAAACTAGATGAAATTCCCATTAATTTCACTAGATTTGTGTGGTTTACTCTTTGTAAAATATTGAGTTCTTCTGTTGCGTCTCGGGTTTTTTTCACAGCCAAAATCTGACCATGGATCATGGCCTTGTAAACCGCCCCACCAATTCTGTACCGTTCACTTAGGTTCCTTGTTGCTTCCATGATCTCTTTGCTGTCATACATGATTGGTTTGCTCAAATAGCCTGAAACCCCTGGAAGCAATTTATCTTGATTTTTTTTCGTGGGTGCAACCGCTTCATGTTTTGCAGCTTTCTTCATGTACAGAAGATCAGTGAACTCAAAAGACGACTCGCTACGAGCCAATACCCTTTTGGATTTTCGTGAACGATATTTGTAAATCAGAAACCATGACAGAACAAAAACAAAGAAAGATATAGATGTTCCGACGATAATAAAGATTATCTGAAGCTTTTTTGACATCTTAGTTCCAGAACCGGAGAGATGATGAGGTGGCGGAAAGGTCGGTAATTTAGAGACGGGTATAAGAACCGGAAGACACGTGGCAGCCGTGAAATTCCGGAAATTATTCTCGTTAGCAACATCATCAGAACTTGTGTTAAACATATTGCTCACACTCGTGATTTCATCTTCTGGTTGCCATACATAAGTAATAAGATATCGATTTCGATTCTGCAACTGTTTAGGACACTTGCAGAACAAAGGGAAAACCACTTGATCACCAACTGTCAAATTAGTTGGGTTCAGAGTAGGGTTCATATCTTCAACAACATGATAATTGGTCAGATTCTGAAACACAGAAGACGCAACAACATAAAAGCTATCGCCTTTTTGTGTTACATAAGTGACATTAGAGAAATATTGATTCCCGTTACAGCTACAAGTAACGGGTATCAACAAAAGCTGATCATAAAGTACTTTTTCATTTTCTGAAGTGAGATTGCTAGCTTCTGTTATACTCAGACGGCTGATACCAAATAGATCAGATATGTTGCCGATGTTCATGTAAGGTGACCTGGCACGATATGTGACGTAGGTTTGACAGGAAGGCGGCGAGTCAGCAGCACATGTGAAGTTAGTGTCTGCAGGCGTTGCATAGACATTATTCGGAGAAGTTAATAATACAGAAATAGCTAGCAATGGAAGAAATGAGAATGCCATGATATTGAGCTTCATTCACAGGTGAGCAATATTATAAGGAAGCTGCTATTGTTACTAGTATTCTGTAGCTTTCAGTCCTTAATATAAAAGTAGGTCTAAATTAAATATGTTCATAACTTAATGACATTTTGTCCAAAAACTGTATATAATATTCATGTAATCGAATAATAAACCAAGTCGAGCCGGCTTGATATGATGCTAGCTGCAACATATTAGCCAAAGGCTGTCTAGTTGGAAACATTCAGATAACCATAAATAAAGTTGTAACTTATTGCAGAGGTTAACCAGAAAAAGACAATTTGGAATAATAATACATTTCAAAAGAACTTAAAAAAAGGCATCTTGATGGTGATATCAGGATTTGCTAGAGAATCAAAAGATATATCATATCATCATACTCAGTTAATCCCATCAATAGCAAAAGCTGAGGTAGGGTCTGAGGAGGGTAAGATATAGACAGTCTTACCTCTACCCGTGGGAATAGAGAGGCTGCTTCCAGTGAGACCCTCGGCTCGATAGTGATTTTGTGTCAAGCCTTGCCCATAAGACACATAACACTTAGCAATTGGGACAAACCTGATTGGTGCATGTACCATCTTGTCTTTTGGCTATCAACGCCACCACATGATGCATGATTAAGCGTCAGTCATTTTTAACGTTATTTTCTCGAAATCAGTAAAATAACGTTAAAATTAGTGCAACTTTACTTTTGCCCCCCAAGGGCCCGCACATATATGCATCATATGCGCACAGCCGTAAGCGGGGCTACAGAGAATGAAAAGATCATTATAACAAATGTTTTTCTATACCATATTTCGCTCTTTTCCGTATATATTGACAGTTACAGAAAACACAAACTGGTAATAATGTAATGTCACCATTGACCATTCCAAATTGTTTGATTATTAAATATTTTGCTCTTTCGAGTAATCGTCAAAACCCAATGATGGTGAAGCTAACTAGCAAGGAAATCTTCCAGTAAGTCGAATATGATCAAGAGTGCTTCTGAGACCGTATTTAAGCACAGCCTTGTTTCCTTCTCTGAAACCATCTCCATAAGCTGCAGATGTATCTGACTCGATCTGGTGTTTAAAGAACTCACCAAGTTGCTTCTCGAACTGAGACCTTTTTCCTTTCTTTGACGATGCAGGTACAGGAGCAGGTGCAGATGAAGATGAAGCAACACCAGCGCCGTTAGCTCCAGCCATGATCTCTGAGTCCAACCACATATGCGCAAGAACTTGGCAGATCCCTTCTTCAACATCAGGAGCCAAATTAGAGTATCCTGTTTATTTAAAACAAGAAGAAAATTACTAATTATGGAAGATAGGGATGAAATGAGGGTGGAATGGGCATTTTTGTCATTGCATTCTGAAACAAAAAGAAAAAGTAAGAACCTTTAAGCCGGAGCCATGCGTGCATCATCTCATGAGCCAGAATTGAACCCGTTAATAACCTGAATTTATGAAGATTGTATGTCTTTGAATGTATATAAAAGCATTGTTTATAAATATATAGAAATTATATATGAAAAATTACCTGGGGAGACTATATAAAACGAGAATAGCTGTCACTTCACATCTACGAACTAGCTTATAAGGCTCGGTAAACATGTCTAGTATCCGTCCTGCCCCAACCCTTGGCCTCCTTATTATCTGGTATATTCAGTAAAAAAAAAAAAACACTTGAAAAAACAACAATTTACTGAGACACTTTCATTTTTACTGTAGAAAAGTTTGAAGATTCATACAGTGCTGATGGTTTGTTCTTCTGAAAGGCAAAGTCCTCTAGTTTCAGGCATGTGATGATGGCCCTGCCAAAAATTAAAGATTAATCTTGAAACTAATATGACGATCATAACGCAGTTTCAGTAACACTACAATTGTATTATGCATACATGTTTTTCACCCTCCATGGCTTCATTTAGGGCTTGTCTCTCAACCAACAACATTGGAACTTGTTGCTCAATTTTCATATTTAAACCTTCATAAAAATCCTGAATTTCAAGATAAAGAGGTTGACATTCATGAGTATCCATTATTGCAGAGTCAAGGCACTGCAGGCATAGCTTTCGACCATCATCTAGCAATAAATACTTTGTGTCCCTAGGTTCCATTCTTTCACAACTGCAACATCTAGGTGTCCCATCATGCTCATGGGCAGGGCAGTACTTTTGTAGCCAAAATGGATGGGCCCGGTATTCAATCAGACCGCCTCTATTTGTTGGTATCTGTATATAGTTTTAAAAAAGTAATCTTTATATATAATCGCATATAAAGCCATAACGCTAGTATCTGTGAGAAATAAGCATAGACTGATATAAAAGAAAAACTTACAAAGTTTCTGCAAACATCGCATTTTGGGTGATGGTGTTCTTTATAGCACGATTTGTGGAACGGACGGTTTTCAGACATGGAGAACTATACAGATAAGCAGAAAAGTCAAAGTCAAAGTCAAAGTCCAAGTCAAAGTAACAGTGAAAAAGAAATATTAGAATTTAAATGGATGGAGAGTGATTTGTACTCTGAATCTAAAGCTGACATCCTTTATTAAAATCTAAATCTTTCTAAGGCGGTTAAGGTTTCAAAATTTTGAAGGCAAAAATAGAAAGGCCTTGTTAATGATAATTGATAAGTTTGAGTTAAGAATAGAGTTTGACCTCATAATCAGATATCGGTAAATTGCAAGCATGACAACGGAAACATTCTGGATGCCAAACTCCTCCCATGCAACTCAAAAACCGGCCATGACCAATTCTACCATTGCAACCAGCACACGTCCTACAATCCCATGTTTTAAAAGCGGTTAAATGAATCTATAAACAACTATTGTGCTTAAATTGTTTGAAAATATAAGGTTATAATAAAAGTATATATACCTGTAAACACCTTGAAAGAAGCTTGGCAAACGAGGAAACAGGCTTCCATAGTTATTCCTTGGTGGCGAATCCATGTTTAAGCTTAGCTGAATAGCCTTGGCGAGCTCTTCATCTTCCTCAAGATAAGAATTGTCATCTAAAAAAGGTGCTTTCAGTTAAACTATATGCAATAATATTTTATATAATGAGTTGAATGAATTGAGAATACATCAGAAACAAAACTAACAGATTAACAGAAATACCACCTACCGATTACTTTTTTTCCCTTATGATCTTCAGAATGAGACGGACCTTCATCATTTTGATCTTCTTCAGAAAGAGATGGAACTTCGTCCTTTTGATCTTCTTCCTCTACTTCTTTTAAACTTGAACATACACTTTTTGTATCATCATCTGTATGGGAACCAGCATTTCTTTCATCTTCTTCAGCAAGAGAAAGTGCAATAGCTCGATCAATTTCTTCGTTATCGAAGTCCGACAATTCATCCTACATGAAGTAGTGATATTAATGTAACTTATTTAGAAAAACAGTACACAACTACACATTAGTACAAAATGCTTTCTGAAGCAACGGGGTTGTTGGCATTGCGTCTTAAAGAGTGATAGATTTCAAGTGTTTGGATATAGCCAAATAATGAGTTTACGACATCAAAGCTACTTCGTTTTTAGGGGTCAGTTTACATGTAAATCCTTAAACAACCAGAATTTGCAAAATAGCAGAAGCTCATTCAAAGACCATTTCCTGCAGCCTGTTCTATAACATCTGGTTATCGAATTCTAGTCACTTCCAAAACATAATGCCAAACACCCCCTAAGTCATATACTAATCAACATGTAAAGGAAGTGCTAAATACCGATGTAGTACGAGGGTCCCCCCAAACTCCATCATTATCATATCTCTCGTCATACCGCCCTTCAGTAACTCTATGATTCGAGCCCGAACTGTACCCTTTCAAAATCTTAGTTAGCCAACCCATATCACACGATGTCGCATACAATCCAGCTTGCTAATAGCTTTCTGCAAGCCATATCATTCTTTAGTAATTACACAAAACTCACACAGCACAAAGCTAAGGATTAAAGAGATGCCTTTTTTCTTCAAAAAAGTTAAAACCAATCGCACAAATTAAAGATTGGATAAAGCTAACATCTTTACCGCGAATATCAAAAGCCCATAAAAGATAAATTACAAGAACACAAATACTCCTTAAAACCAATTGAACTAAACTCTTTTTAAAGCAATTGCTTACTGATCATCTCTACATTAAGAATAAAAAAGGGTAATCCAATAATAATAAAAATAATAATCCATAATTGATCTCAACTGCCACCAACATCATCCATGTATTAAAAGGGCACATCAACTATGACTTTAAAAAGTGGAATATATAAACCAAGAAACTTCCAGACAGATTTTGTCCATTTATGACGTCACTGTCTAGAAAAAAAAAGATAATATTTCTGGGTATCAAAAACCTGACCTCACACAATTAAAAAAAAATCCACATAAACCAGAAATCATCCAAGAAGCATATTCATCAATACTATACTAAGTAATATTTACAACAACAATATCAAGAACAATAAAAGGAGGATCTTGAACAGAAATTGAACAAGAAAACAGGGTAAAGAGCAAATGGGTGAGATCAAGATTATGTAAAACAATATAAAGTTTGAATTTTTATAGCATTAGAAGGTAAAAGAAGAATCAAATAATATGTTGCAAAGACAAAAGAGTATACCATAGTAAAGACATGGGTTGAGGCACGAATAGAGTGTTGAAAATTAGGACTTGGATCATGATTGGTGGGACCTGTTGTTCACTACATGTCAAGAGTATGAAACCAACTGCTTACCTTCCTACCCACAGAAGGAAGATAATAGTGTGGTTATTATTCGTCTGTGCTATTTTTAGCCTAACTTAATAAAGAAAATATAAAATAATACTAGTTTATACCCCGGGAGCGTCCCGGGGTTGACAAATCTAAGTAAGGTTTATTTAAAATATAATTATAAAAGACTTTTGGAGAGAAATCAAGGGGTGTGAAGGTCTCACATAATGTCATGTGGTATACGCTTTTTTGAGTTTTCGTTTATTATATTTATTCCCCTTACACCAACATCACGGCAAGTGACCAAAAAAAAATGATCAGCACCCAGTGTTCTGTTCTAATAAGGATACTTAATTTGATATTAAACCATCTACATAATTTTGTACGATGATAGTCATGTTTTTATATGAAGTTCCCTCCATTGCGAAAGATCACTAAAAGTAACATGTAGCATACATTTCAACATATAAGTAAATTTGAAAAATAAAAGCTAGAGCATACTGGCAATATGCATATGATGTTGACTCACACTACTCTTTTTTATGTATTTATTGGATATAGCTAGACTGCACTTACATCTGTTTGGATCAACAACATGACATCTCACATTCTCACATGAACTTATTGACAGGTTAAAACATAATTTTAATATCAAACTATAAGGATACAGTGATGCACCTAGCTAGGCTTCCCTGCACCTGATTCTAAGAACATTGTTTTGCCTAAGACCTTTCACTTTATAAACTATCATGGCAAATGTCAAGTCTAGATTCAGTGCAAACTAAAATCCTACATCTCAGAATATGTGATCCTGCTAGTTTTAAGCCAGTTTAACCGTAGTCGTAATCCTCAACTACTGTAAACAACCTACATCATAACAGATTACACGTTTCCTATTTCTTTCTACTTGGAAGCTCTTCTATAAAAGCCTAAAACAACAAATAAAAAAACAATGAAAAGAAAGCAAAAGATACCCTTTTTGACTGATTTGGTTCATCTGTGATTGTCTTGGTTATATTCCATCTAGTAGAAGATGCATGTTTCAGATACTATTTAGTACTGTTCAGTCAACTAATGCCAAAAGAGGTACCGACCTAATATGAATAATTGGTTTGGCTGTTTTCCTTCTGAGCACAATGGATCTTCATCTTTATTTATCATTTATTTTATTTAAATACATGAAAGCTCTATAACTGAAGTTTTCTCCATTGGGACCAGCTAAGTAGTCGATATAACTTTGGTCTTTTGATTTTATACTTACATTCTAAATTGGTTATTGAAGGGACAATATTTCCTTTGTACGTAGCTGAATATGTTTGACCATACACAGCATAATCACAGATAGATCTTTTATTTACACTAAATTTCTGCTACTTCGGCGACCGCCACTCCCACCGTCATCCATGAACGGTCACTGGCGACGCCACAACCAAAAACACAACCGCTTCCGTCACCTACTTCCTTTAATCTCTGCTATCTTCGTCACTATTCTCCTCCTCAATAAATATCTTAATCCGCATGTTATCGATTCTCATATAATAATATTATAGAATACATATATGAAACTTATACCTTCGGAGATAAACATTCTGTTGGGGAAAAGTATTGTCATCAACAATGGAAACGTAGTTTGTCATAAATTAAATAGTTATTTCTTGTATAAGAACTTGGAGAAGTAATACTGGAATCAGAGGAATAGGTTAGAGACTTTACCCGGGTTATTCAGATGATTTGTTTGTGATATCTCGTTGATCAGAAATCGTAGATGTATTGTGAAAGAGATGAAAGAAGGAGTTAGCTAGGGCTAGGGTTTGAAGGAGAAGATGAGTGGATGATGGTGTTTTTTTTTTTGTTTTTTTTTTTACTTAAATACCAATTGCCACATGGCACACTCAAGGGGTGAGAATGCCTCCTTGAGTGCCATGTCAATAAAAATGCTTTGGTTTATTATATGTATAGATTATAGAAATAGGAATGTTTAGTTGGGTATACTTAGGATATTGTGAATTAAAATAATTGAACATTAGTGATTTATAGCTTTAATTTGAAATCAAGTCTAATCATTTAACTAAACATTGATGTGGGTGGGTGTGGATGAATGTGAACCAGAATTGTTGAATGTGTTATTATGTAAGTTGTCTTTTGTGTAATAGTGTATAGAGTTAATGGATTTTAACACCATTTCCTTCTCCTGTTAAGTGCGTTAAAGTGGTCATAGGTTAACATGTTAACAAGAATCAAAAGAGAGAAAAATAAGGCCATATGGTGTACCTTAACATCAAGGGTGTTAGCGGGTGATGTGCCATTTAAAATTCATTGTACACCACCCCTTTCCGTGTTAAGAGGCGTTTAAAGTGGTCATAGGTTAACATTAAAAAAAATCAAAAGATAGAAAATTAAGGGATGAGGTGTTAAAGAGGTTTAAACCATTTTTTTTAAAGTGAAATAGTGTGAAAAGGAAAAAAGTTAGAGGATTTAAGATCTGGATAGAGTTAAAGTATAAATTGAAAATTGATTTGATTTTGATTAGAGTGGTTTACAACCATATAAAGTAAACTGTTGAAGAATGTTTTGTTATTTTAGCCATGGATACATGTAATTACATAATCATTTTATTTTATTTTATCTTATTTAATTTGAAAATTGGTATATTTGATATCAATAGATGTTTTAATTTATGGGCTATTTGGTTGATTAAGTGTTGAATCATTAAATGTATGAATTGTTAATAGGTCTGAATGGTTAAGTGCTGAATCATTAAGTTAGACCTTTTAATGGTTAGTTTTCTTGTCCCACATTGGTAGGAGAGCCTCATTAAGGTTCAGTCTAGTTCATTGCTTAATGGTTTAGTGTTTAATGGTTCAGCAACACCCAAGTCTTAATAGTTCATCCTTAACCATTTCATTCAGTAGCTGAAACAAACGAGCTGAATGCTGAATCATTCAGCATTGAATCATTCAGCGCTGAATGGTTCAAAGACTCATTAAGAGGATTACCAAACAGCCCTTAAATTGAATTTTATGTTTAGTTTACTTTAATTCAACGAAGATAGCATGACTTTTGTATTTAGTTTATCAAAAAATAGTAACCACAACAAATAATAATAAAATGTAACCATAAGCTTGTTAGGATTTATATCTATTTTAATAAATTATACTAGGATATAAACAAAATGTACTTTGTTACATTACAAATTAAAAGTTGTGAATGTCATCTTTATAAATCTATTCTAAATTGTGAAATAGTAAAATTGTTATTTATATATACTATTAATTTACAAATGGTTTTATGCATCATGATCTTGTACAATATGCATAACAAGTGTTTTGTGTATTAAAATGTTGTACATTTGCTTTGTAGGTTGTACTCTATTTTGTTTTTTTCCATACTTTTTTTTACTATAAACCTTAATACTTTTCATCATTTACATTAAACCCCCCTACATTGTTTTTTTAATTTGAACTTTATCCCATGTATCTCAAAATATAATTTTAGTTTACGTTTCAATCCAAATTTTTTCGAGTTGACACGCCGCAACGTGCGTATGTAGTTCAACGTCTTTACTCCATTTTTCCCATCAAACGGTGACGCTGTGTTCTAAGTTAGTTTCACTAAATTTTTGTGCATTATCGCGCGCAACGGGTGTGTGCATGGTTCACCATTTATTTCGGTGTTGTAGGTTGCTGGCAATAGTGTGACCTGATGCTACTTAGTACGGTTTTATGTCATCTGCAGCAACGCGCGGAGCTTAATTCTAGTTTTGTATGAAAAAAAGATGTTTCATTATTCGATGTGCATTGGCATTATATGAAACAAAGCTGAAGTCATTGCTTAATCTATTTTAGGGAAACAATCAGTTTTCAGTTAAGCGGTTCGTTTATGAAACTAGTGTTTTAGTTTTTTATTCGGTAAATAACCAAAACCACTATTAGGTTATTTTTTATTTTATTTTTATAGTTTGTAAATACATGAAATAGCGGTATAAAACATCAAATAGATATATAAAAGCTAGAAATATATGAAAATGAATGGTTCGGTTTACTGATGGTACAAAAAAACAGCTAATCGGTTTTTGGTTATAATTTTGTTTGGTTTTGTTGGTTTTTTATTTGGTTCAGCATTCAGACTCGATGGATGTATGTTTCAACCCCCCTGCCTTGGATCTATATATAATACTAGGAAACCTTGAGTTACAAGGAATACCAATTAATTATCTCCTATCTAATAAACTTAATAATCCTAATCAAACACAAACTAGTAGAAACCGACTCAAACAAATAAATATATAAAGATTATAAAACTTCAGTCTTCAGTTGGTGGCGTCCTGGTTGTTCAGGCGGGTGAGTTAACAAAGTGGTGTTGGTTCCAGTGGTTTGATGGGTGATTATGTGTTGTCTACTGTTCACCGAGTGGTTACCTTCTCCTCTTTTTGGTTTTCGTCTCGACAGGAAAAGAAAACATAGGGAGAATAAGAACGTGAGAAATCGAGGTCAGGTTATAACTAATAGGTTTGTGAGATGTTAATTCATAAACAAGTGCTGCACAGCTAAATTGTGATTGTTATTTATAGTCGGTTTATTACTATCCATCATGTTCAAATGGCTTCTCATTTTTTTTTTTCTGCCAGTAGCTTTCAAATTTACTATTTTTAATATATCATTGAGAGGGATTGGAGCTGGTTCTGAAATGGTAACAATTGATGTATCAAAGATTGTAAATAATATTAATTTATCAAATATTAAAGATTGTGAAGAAACAGAAAACAACATGGTGGTGAACTGGGCCAGGTACCGACAATCCTCATTGAGGCCCAAAATTTACATAAAGCTCAATATGGTTGGGGTCTAACCATTTTGGGCCATCAACATGATACGTTAGCAGCCATACACAATTATATCTGGCCCACGTGGCAATATACTTGTGTCGAAAAGATTAAAGTATGACTCAAAAGATCACACCACAAACAGATTAAAACATTAAGCATGTCTTTTATGTTATGTGAATATCCAGAGCTATTTTAGTGTAATCTATTGTGATTATGTTTATTTTTTGTTACTGGAAGTTTACGGTTTTAGTAGGTGTTTGAGTTGCGATGTTTTTCCTTAGTACAAGGGTAAGCATAAAACGGTTTTAGTGATATCTTGACATGCTAATATAAATTTCTAGTGATAATGGGTCAATTGTAACACCTGAGGTAACTTCCAACATTGCCAAAGTCTTTTGAATGTTTGCTTCCGGTTTTGAAGTATGATGGCGCGATGATTTGGTTCTTATTGGAGTAAGAGACTACGAGATCATACAATTTAGATAGGATCTTATAAGGAGTGTTCATGGTCAGGTTTTTCGCGGTTTTTTGGTCAAAACCGTGAACCGAACCGCTAGTAAATGTTTTGAATTTGTAAACTAAAAACAAACCGTAGAAATTGTAAACCAAACCGAACCAAAACGGTTCGGTTTGCGGTTTGGGCTCGTTTAACTCTTTATTATAGATGTCTCAAATTTGTAAAAGAAAAAAATAAAGTGGTCCACAAACTACAAGTTCCATTAAACATAAAACAGCTTTTACAATAACTAACAATCCACATAGCTCAATAGGCCATCCAAATTAGCAAATATCAAAAAAAATGTACAATTACATCAAAATAAAGGTTGAATCTCAAATTTAAAAAACTTACATAAAGAATTAAAACTTACTCTAATGAAATATATGTTAATGTGAAAATGGGTGTTAGCCCACTTTTGTTTTACATTAAGGGGAATGGATTTTGATAACCCAAACTATTCGAAATTGGCCATTTGCACCCTCAACTAAAAAATTGGCCATATATAACTTGAACTATTGACTTATTGGAATCTAGCACCCAACTAACTGACGCCGTTAGTTGAGTTGCTGACCTGGCACAAGTTGCTGACGTGG
>JAUTDX010004807.1:0-40351 GCA_030844895.1 Ambrosia x helenae | reverse complement strand
ACTTTGTTGGAACCTCGAAAATGTAGCCCAACTTGGATCGATTGCATCGTGTAACCCGGTGTCGTGAACGGGTTGTATTCGGGTTGTTTTGATTACTTGTGGGGTTTAATTCGGGTTTGGGTTCGGGTTGTTTTGGTAGGGATCCATGATGTTAAAAATTTAAGATTGTATAAAAAAAAATTAGAAGATTGTATAAAAGTTGTATAAGAGATGTGTAAAAATGAGGCGAATTGGTTGTGTATTTTATAATAATAATAAAAAAACCTTTTTTAAAACGGTCTTTAACGGTCACATAAGTTCAAAAATTAAATGGTCTTGGCTCGTCATCCCGGCGTGTATATGATGCTCATGCCGTTGCCAGGCAAGGGGGCGGTGTATGTCTGCCGGCATGGGCTTGCCGTGCCTATGCCGCCTCCACATCGAGTGTTCTTATCTTCATTTCCTTCCTTTCTCCGTTTTCTTTTCAAATTGGAACGACATGATTTATGCCTAAAAACCATACTATTTTCCCTCTTCCCTTCCTTTCTCTTTATACAAAAACTCTGGAACACATTTTTTTCCTTCATTCCTTTACAATTCCTTTCTCTTCCCGACTAAATGAAACTATAAACAGAGCGTAAAGTTCTAAGTTATAATATCTTCCTACTCTTAAATATATATGTCCAATATAGAAGTTCTAATGTTTGATGGGTATAATAATGAGAGAAAGAGAGTATAGTATAGTATAGCATGCAATTATTTACTTGTCTTTCGTAGTAAAAATATATAAAACATGTATAACTTTATTATGCAATTTTCGTTGTATTTTTTCAGTAAAATCATGCGATTCTTGTTGTATTTTATTAACTCTAGGTAAATTACGGACCTTCAACTTATATTAAGTTTTTGTTTTCCTCATCATTTTTATTTCTAAAACATGTCTCAATCACTTACAAAACATACTTAAAACCCTCACCAAACATTTGATAACATTACTGGTAGAAGTGTAACGTTTTTTCGTTGTGGTCATCAAAGGTTCTCATTTTACTAACTACAACTAAAGTGTCCAGATTATGCTTTTAAGAAAGAAAAAAAAATACGCAAATCTTATATGAAACCGATAAGTTCCATTTGTCCAAGGTCACCAGACGTTCTTAACCCTCCCCTAGTGGCTAGTTCCGTCTTTGAATGACATGTTTTAGGACATCCCATGTTGCTCTTTACACAAATTATTAGCATGCTAAAATATATAATCATCATTAGGGTTGTTTAAAATGCTCGTGCTTGCTCGCCGCTCGCTCAGTAAATGCTTGAAAGATGCTCGCTTGATCCTCCGCTCGGATGTAAATGAGCCGATCGGCTCAGTTCGATTTGTAAACGAGCCCAACACAAGTAAAGGTCCACTCGGCTCGCCTTGGTTCGGCTCGAATAAATTATTATTTATTTATTATCTATATAATTATATATACACACACAAATCACAATAATATTTACAGATTTATATATAACATTTGGCCCACGATATACAAATAAAACATAACTAGCCCACTTAATCCAATAAAAATTTAACACTAAGGTAGCGTTTGGTATGATGAAATGAAAGGGGGAATGTAATTGACCATTACGAGGTAATGAAAAATATGTGTGTTTGGTTGGTTAAAGGAATGGAATCACTCATTCCACAAGTCATTTCATTACCTCAGAATCATTCTATCCACCTCCCATGTTTTTTTTCATTCCATCCCCATTCACCTTTAATTAACAACACCATAACACACCACCACCACCCACCACCATCGTCACCACCCACCACCATTGTCGCCACCATCCACCACCGCTGCCGCCACCACCCACCATCGTTATCGCCGCCACCAACCACCGCCGTCCACTACCTTCACCCACCCACCACCGTCGCCGCCCCCAACCACCTCCACCTCCACCTCCACCTCCACCATCCAACACCACCCACTGCCGCCTCTACCACCTGCTACTGTCACTCACCATAATTTCCTTTACCCACCACTACCGCCGCCACCCACCACCGCTGCCTCCACCCAAAACCGCCATTACTCACCATCGTCACCCACCCACTATCACGCCACCCACCTCCACCCATCGCCATCGTTGCTGCCACCCACCATCGCTGTTGCCACCCACCACCACACTACCGCCACACACCACCACCTACCATCACCACCACTAACCACCACCGACAGTACTCACCATCGTCGACCACCCACCATCACAGCCATCCACCTCCACCTTCCACCATCGCCACCAGTCCACCACCACCGCCGCTACCGCCACATATCACCGCCACTGACCATCACCCACTACCACCACTAACCACCGATTTTATTCTTTCGTTTTTTCCTGCTTATCCAACAACACAAATAATGTTTTGTTTCATTCTCACATGGCAACCAAACAAGACATGGAATGGTAATGGTCCATTCCATTACCTCGTCAATTCCATTCCTCCATCCATTTCATTACCCCATACCAAACAGACCCTAAGTTTAATAGTAACCCTACGTCGTGAAGTGACAGTCTTGACTTCATTATGTTGTTAGTCGGCCGTTGATAAACGTCACTTAATATCACCTTACACCACAACCTAAGCTTCATCTTCGGACACTTGAACCTTAATATTAGGGGCTGTTTGGTTGATTAAGTGCTGAATCATTAAGAGCTCTGAATGATTAAGAGGTCTGAATGGTTAAGTGCTGAATCATTAAGTTGGACCTCTTAATGGTTAGTTTTCTTGTCCCACATTGGTATGAGAGTTTCATTAAGGTTCAGCCTAGTTAAGTGCTTAATGATTCAGTGCTTAATGGTTCAGCAACATCCCAAGTCTTAATGATTTAGCCTTAACCATTCCATGTAGAGGCTGAAACAAACGCGCTGAATGCTGAATCATTCAGCACTGAATGGTTAAGAGCCTCATTAAGAGGCTACCAAACCGCCCCGTAGTGTCAACAACAGACAATTTGACCTTGGGTGTCACCCCGATAACGAAAACATCGAAAGAAACATCCTAATTATGATTGTCCAAGTTACTCTTCGCTCGTCACTCGCTTGGACGAGGGCTCGGCTCGCCCCGACGGCTCGTAAACAGCCCTAATCATCATATAAAAATGTAGTGTTATTTATGCATTTTTTTAGAATATTTGAAAAACCATACCAACAAAACTGTAACAATCGTATATATATAATTTTATTTTGCAAACATCGTGCCAACAAACCATTATTCGTGACTCTTGGAATAAACTCTTCTTGTTAGGATATGCCCACCTTGAACCCCTAGACCGTACAACACGTTACTGCACTCCAATTTGATCTTCTTCTCATATCTTGTTTAGTACACTTTATTAAAGCAAGTGTCATGATAACATTGAATTATTGCATAAAATTATTTCAGTTTTTATTTTTTTATTTTATTATAAGTAATCCATTTCAAAAATCGAATATTCTCGAGTAAAATTCTACCCATATTTCTTCTATAAATTTTATCTATATTTCTCTTCATCTCTCTAACCAAAGTCACAGAGAGAGAGAGAAGTCATAAGAGAGAGATCATATACATACAGTACAACATTCATCTGAAAATGCCAATGTTTGTTAGAACAAAACGAGTCACCGATCCGTTAGACGAACGAGTCAAGGATCGGATCTTCGTCGTCAACAACCGGCGTACGTTAGCAGCGGCAGCGAACACAGCGCGCATACGACGACGATTCTCAACTGCTTGATTGTTTCCTCCGAGAAGAAGACGACGACGACGAAGGTCATGAAACATGTGATAATAATAATAATAATAATAATATCAATAACAATATTTTCTTTAACGACGACGATAAGGAAAGCGATTCCGATTCAGAATGTGATTCCGACCGTACGGACGCATTAGTCAATAACTTGATTACAATATTTCGTAATCAAAATATTGATAAGTTCAGAAATGTGTTATTAGCTAATGTTTAAAAGCTAAGGAGGTTTTTAAATCTAATAATAATAATAATAATAATAAACAGATGCTCAACAGAAACGTGATGTTATTCTCCAAAAAAAACGGTTACAATGCAGCGGTTTGTAAAACAAAGTGGGAGAGAAATGGAGGACTTACATCAGGTAACCACGAGTTCATAGACGTCGTCCGTACAGATTCCGGTACTCGTTACTTCATCGACGTTTACTTCGCCGGTGAGTTCGATATCGCTCGAGAGACAACACACTTTCGCCGGTTATTAAATCATATACCGACGGTTTTCGTCGGAAAAAATGAAGATCTGAAGCAGATCGTGAAGTTATTAAGTGATGAAATAAAACGTTCGTTGCGAAGTAGAGGATTACTCTCCCTCCATGGAGGAAAAACCGGTTCATGCAGAATAAATGGTTCGGTCCGTACAGACGGACAGTAAATTACACGCGTTCGTCAGCGTGTAAGGAGACAGTTCGACGGGTGGTAACGTGAAATGTCGTTCGATTGGGTTTAACGCTGTTAGTGGATTTAACGGTGGGTTGATTAACGCGGCTACACGAACGAGATAAAGTAAAATATTATTAGGTTGCCACGTATATAATATTATTATGAACTTTTGGTTGTGGTATAAAAGAGAGTTAAATTATTTTGTGATAGAATTGCACGTTTTTTCTCGGAGTGTAACGGACTCCAAGTGTGTGCGTTTCTGCCGTTGATTGAAACAGATCAATGGTTTAAGATAACGGCTTTAGATGTATGAGTAAACGTAAGTGTACGTACGTAATCATTCACCTCCACTAAAAAATTTTTACTCCGAATATTTAAAATGAGTAGAGTAAGACAAAGAATTCAGTAAATGTTGGTTACTGTTTGTGTATTTAGCATTCACATCTATTTTTTACCAATAATCTACAGCCAAGTTGTTTTGAGATAGAGTGGATTTTTCTTTAAAAGTTACCATCTTAGGAGTAGGTTACAGGTTTAATTCATGCACACTACAAAAAAATTTCTCGCAAGGAGGACATTGGTGTGTGGGTAAAGATTCAAACTTGGAACCATGAGGTTAGGGTTGTACAAGGATTTTCACTAAACTAAACATTTAAAAAAAAAATCACATCTATTTTTTATCTTAATTCAACTAAAAATAATACTTTTTATTTTTCATTTTAAAAAACTCCCACAACTCATTCATAATAATTATCTTTTTCTTACTTATACACACTTATTTTAACATATTTCTCGTTTTTATACACTCACACTAATTTGATGTAGAGCGAGAATACGAAAGCAACAACAATTTTTCAAATGATAAAGATGAGGTAGAAAATGGTGGATGTTAACTAGTGTGTTTTTTTGTAGATTGTTTTTATATTTAAAAAGATAATGGGGGTGTTTGATGGGTAGAATGTGAATGTTCTAAGTAGGGCTGTCCAAAAAGCTCGGGCTCGGAGCTCGCTCGAAGCTCGCTCGGATTTAGCTCGAAAAAAAGCTCGCTCGATATGGCTCGGTTTGAAACTGAGCCGAGCCGGCTCGGATCGGTTAAAAAGTGAGCCTAGCTCGGCTCGGTTCGTAACGAGCGAGCTGGCTCGGTTTGGCTCGAATAATTCTAATTTTTAATATATATTTTTTTATATACATATAATAAATTACCAAAATGTAAAATAAGATGGAGAATATGCTACAAATTTAATATTTGGTAACAGTGGCATGGAGATTTTTTGCTTGGGATTGAAGTTATAGCTAATCAAGTTATTTAAATAAACTCAATACTACTTTTGATCCAAGTACTCAAGTTAATTCGTATGTTGATGAACTTATACTGTATATCGTTAAAATTTCAGACTTATTTTGTACTTGCTTGAACTTGATTTTAGCGTGCAATGTATAAAGTTGAACTTATTTTATTGTGTTATTTTTAACTATTTAATATTAGTTTAAACTATTGAATTTTGAAAGTCATTTTTCTTTTTTTCTTTTTAAATTCGAGCCAAACCAAGCCGAGCGAGTCGGCTCGGTTTTAAAACCGAGCCGAGCTCGAGCTTTGATTTTCAGCTCGGTTTCAAATCCGAGCCGAGCCGAGCTGGCTCGGTTTATAACCAAGCCGAGCGCGAGCTTGGCCTGGCTCGGCTCGGTTCGGCTCATGAACAGCCCTAGTTCTAAGAAAAAAAAAATGACGAAAAATAAAGAGTTGAACTTTTTACCGGTCTGAGTTTGATGGGTGTTTAATATAATTTAGGTTTCTCATCTCCATGCATTAAATTATATTAAAACCGTTAATTTTTTTATTAAATAATTTTTTTTACTTTTATTATTAATTTTTCTCTCTCATACACTTACAATCATTTTCAAAAAATTTTAACAAATAAATGTTGGGGGATAGTCACCCAAATATATAAATGAACAATATCACCTTTTTATCTTCTTCACTCATAACCACTTTTAAAAATATGTTGTACGCGAGACATGTTGTGAATGCTTTAAGATAAAGTAGTTGAGCCAAATTAGCTCATTTAACTTTGAGCCTGGCCCCACCTTAGCATGGTTTGTTTGCACACCTAGATATTGAAAAGTTAAATGAGCCAGTGGACTTAAATGACCATTGATGCTTGTCTAAATGAAACTAATGCTAGTTTTGGTTTCAAACTGGTCACCGGGTCAAGTAAAGAATTAGGTGGTTCAAATCCTTTACAAAGTACTTGTACGAGATGAGATGAATCACATTTTCATAGTATAGATCATTATGGTGTGTAGAATTTTTTTTAACGGCTATTTTCCTTCCCAGTTTTTTTACACCCCTTTTAAGTACACCATATTATGCCTCCTATCAGGTTTGAAGCTGGGTTCTTTCTCCAACATCATTTGGTGTTATTACTGGGCTATGACCCAAGTGACATTACAGTGTGTACAATTGTTATGTAATTGTGTACATGATGCACCATTAATGAAGAATTTGACTCCTAAAGGTGAATAAAAAGGGAACAAGTATCAAGGCGAAGGCTGCAAATCGGGTTTTCATATTATAACCCAGCTCTTATAAAATCGATAATTGTCTATGTTTAGGTGATATTACTTATATGAATAATGCATAATATGATCAATTGGAATAACTTGATCCATGTGTGTACCTTAAATTGGTGGTATTAATGAGTACTACACAACTAATTCTCTTAATTGATATAAAAAAGACTATCACTAGATTATGTTTAAACTTTAAAGGAACACCCTTATACAGTTATATGTTAAGTATGCTAAAAGTTTGGATAAAACATCATGTTTCTGGTATTATCTTTAACATTGAATTGGTAGAGTATACGCCAGTGATTCTAGGATATGTATATCTATGAATAGTTTTTAATTCAATTATTTGTTTAATCATGATGATAATGACTACACGTGTTGTATATTTGGGTTTATATATCCTATATACAACGTGGTGTTGTGTTAGTACTAAAAGTCACATGGGTTGGTATCATCGAGTACCACTCAAATGGAAAGGTACAGATATATTTGAGATGATTTGCTACTTGACACCTGATATGTTGAATCAAACGATCTCATATTATTGGTATTATGTATTGTATTGATTCTCATCATTAGGGTTACAACAGTGTCTTTATATTGAAACTTAATTACCTTCTACACCTAATACAATATCATTCCTGGTCTAATAATTGGAAAACAAATCATGATTTGTACATGTTTTAGAGTGTAAGAAATTAAATAGTTGTTTGCAAGGTCTACATCAGTAGCAAAACACCATAAGTTATAGCTTTACCTATTTGATGTTTTATTGTCAACATGTTATAAGTATTTGACTAGATATATTAATTCGAGTAAACCAAACGGCGTATCATCAATGACCACGTTCATGGTTTCTAGAAAATATCCTTCTAATACAATCTTAATAGTTGATAACGGATTTTGGAGATATCATACCACTACATCGTAGAGCATACCAGTGCGCTAAATGGAAATGAAATTTTCAGAATTTTCTAATTTGATTTTTTAAGGAATTGGTTTATTGACATAGAATGTTCATGCTTAATATTGACACATTGTCACATCTTTTTTTAGTTTAAAAGCATTTCGGGTAACTATCGGATTTTCCAAATCAATGATAAACAACTTTTAGGAAATTACCATTTATATGTTTTGGCCTACTGGTCATTCAATTCATGTAAATGCTACAATACCACCCTCATACCCCAGTCGACAACAAGTTTCTAATACAATGATTCCTTTATATTCTTTTAATTCAAATTATTTTTTGAGAGGCACACTAGACTATGGAAATAATTGTATGGCCTGTTACTTTCCTTGTAGTCGAGTGGCACCATCCTTGCTTTTTTTTTATAGGAGGTGGGAAGTTCGAGTCCACCCGGCACCAAAATGCTGTTGGTGGGCTGGGTTTTATCGTAGTGGGCCTTCAGGCGACTAGTTTTTCCCAGGATCTGGTGTTAAATTACTGGTGGACCCGAGTTACTCTTAGAGTACTCATTTGTCCAGTAGGTACTTCAAAAGTGTTTGGGATTAATTTGTTGGTCGTTCAAAAAAAAAATTATTATATATACAACGTTTAAATAAAGGCGTAGGAGATGAGTTTTAGTTGGTAAACATAAGGAAAATTTGGAATTGTGTGGTTCTGGTCGAATTCATAGATATGATGTGACAACTAGTTTGATGTAGACCCATTTCTTTTCTTTGTATTTTGTTCCAATAATGATATATCGATGTTATGGATAAACTTAATGACACACGGATAAAATAGATGTTTTCCTTTTCTAGATGACTTCAAACAAGTGTTTGCTGATAACATTGTGTCACACTCGTTTTAGGGTAGTTTTTCATTTCATTTACTTTAACGTGTTTCAAGCTTAGTCTAAACTCTAAATTCGTTGTGTCGAGACTGGCTTTTCTTGTGAGCAATCTTCAACTTGGCGTTTCTCTTCTACGTAACTAAATTTGTAATAACGGGTTTTGCGTCTTTAGAGAGTGCAAATTCGCTTATTTTTCCTCACCTAGATTGGGTTTTATTTTCTACTTGGTTTATTTGGGTTTTTTAAACTCATTTTGAACTAAATTAACCAAAATATTCGAATTTGAATGGTATCTAAATTCCAAATCTAAACGGCTTATAAGTTTGTATATCCAAATGCGGGTATAGTTTTTAAGCTTAAAAAAATGAAAATTCAAACAACCAAAGAAAAATATACTTAAATGTGTATTTTTAACCAATTTCTAAACATCGAAATCAAACCAATTTTATGAGGTTGTATCCGCATTAAGTATTGATTTATTAAGCTTAATAAACTATAAAAAAATTAAAAAAAAAATCAAACTTCATCTTATCAGATATATCTAAGCTTGAAAGAATGAACAACCCCTAGTCAGATATTTCTAACCTTATATTATATATAAAATCATCATTAATCATGTCAATTGGGTTGTATTTTATTACTGATCATTGATGGGGCAAATTACCAAATACATAGATTTAGGTCTATGAACCCACCAATGGCTTGGAAAGACAACATGACACGTGCAAATCTCATGTTATATTCCAACTCATATCATACCTTTTAATAAGGATCGTTAATTATTTATTTATCCTCTCTTTTTTGCTTTTCATATTTTACATTTTTTAATTGTGTGCATAATATCCCTAAATCTTCGTATTTTAAATCTGACCTGCAACATTTTTGCGAGATTCTAGCATTGGTACCAATTACTAAAAAGATTTACTTTTTTTTGAAAGGCGGATTTCATTAACACACAACAAAAAACGGAGGGAAATCTCCAAGACGGAGACTCCCAAACCAAAGTTACATCATATCCAAATTAAAAGACTGCCAATCCTCCCATCCAACCGTAAACCCGTTTACAACGATTAGAAAACCAAAGAAAGCTTAAAGCTTTTATATCCGCGATGATCTCTACCACGTTCCGCCTTTCATTCTTGAAAATTTTGTCGTTTCTCGCCTTCCAAATACGCCAACAAGTGATTATCATAATGCCAAACAACTTCACCTTCTTGTTCGGTGACCACGAAGGATTGGAAGAAACCTGCAATATATCGGCTACCGAAAAGAAGTAGAAAGGAGGATGTTTAACCCAATTAGCGATACCATTCCAAACGCCACTAGCCACGATACAAGCCGTAAAGATGTGATCCACATTCTCCACTTGGTCCTCGCAAAAGCTACACATGCCATCCCCACAGTTTATACTCCTACGAATCAACGCCTGCTCAGTAGGGATACGATCCATCAACATACGCCACATGAAAACGTTACACTTAATCGGCACCCATTTGCACCAAGTAAAAGATTGTGTACTCGAGCTAGGCGTCCCACTTTCTATCCACTTCTTCACCTCTTTAACCGAAAATCCATCGGCTCCCGCAGCATCCCAAAACCAAGAATCATTCGTATCACCCAAGACCTGACCGGCGATCATTTGAACACAATCCTGCCACTGTTGCATCTCTAAGCCTGTAGACGGAAGCCTTCTCCACTCCCATTGATTATGATAGAGCCGATCCCACACCGTACAACCCTTAGCGATCTCTAAGCGAAATAAATCAGGGTACAACTCTTTAAGCGACCTATTAGTCACCCACGGGTCAAGCCAAAACCTAATACTTCTCCCATTCCCAAGCCGGCCACGAACCATATTAATACTTTTCACATCCGCCACCTTTAACCGATTCCCACTATCTATCACTTTAGACCAAGTACCATTAAACCTCGAACTCTTGGTATACATATCCCATTTTCTATTTGAACCATGAATGGCTACCACCACCCTTCTCCAAAGAGCACACCCTTCTTGGCGAAATCTCCAAAGCCACTTAACCAGGAAGGCATTGTTACAATCTTCTAACTTTCGAATACCCAGACCACCTTGTTGAATAGGTTTAGTAACTACATCCCAACCCACCCAATGAACTTTTTTCACATTAACATTTCCACCCCATAAGAACTTCCTCATCAACCCTTCCAATGTATTCACCACCCCCACCGGGGCTTTAAACAGAGAGAAATAGTAAGAAGGAAGGCTTTGTAAAACGGATTTAATTAGGGTTAACCTTCCACCAATGGATAGAGTATCCGACTTCCATTTTGACAATCTGGTCTTGAACACCTTCACCACTGGGTCCCAATTATTTATCCTAGACATGTTGGCCCCCACCTGAATCCCCAAGTACGTAAACGGAGTCTCACCCGAACGGCAACCCAAACCACGAGCCATCACCCCCACCTCTTCATTTCCAACACCAACCCCATATAACGTGGACTTTTGGATATTGATTTTTAAGCCCGAACACATATGAAAAATTCGAAGCATACGTCTCAGGCACACAAAATTGCTTTCCGACCACTCCCCCATTACCATCGCGTCATCAGCATAAAGTAAATGGGATCGCATCGGCCCATCCCTAGGTAAGTCAACCCCACGAAACTTACCATTACTACAAGCTTTATTAATAATACCTGAGAGGGCTTCCATGATCATAATAAACAGAAAAGGCGACACAGGATCTCCTTGACGAATACCCTTCCCACAAGCAAACTCGAAAGTAGGCGAACCGTTAACCAACACAGAGGACCGAGCCGACTTTAAAACCCCATCTATCCACGAACACCACTTATCCGGAAAATTCATTTGTCTCATAACCGATATCAAGAAGGCCCAGTTAACATTATCATAAGCCTTTTCAAAATCGATTTTAAACAAAAACATCTTCTTGCCGTCCTTTTCGCCCATGTCAGCACCTCACTAATCACCAACGGACTGTCAAGAATGTACCTACCCGCCACGAAAGCTGACTGGGTCTCATTAATAATGGAATCCATAACCGCCTTTAATCTATTAGCCAACACCTTAGATATGACTTTACTGACCACGCCAATTAAATTTATGGGACGGTATTCTCCTAGACTTACCGGATCCTTAACTTTAGGAACCAAAGTAAATAAAGAAGAAGAAACGCCTCGATTAATCTTACCCGTATCTTCAAACATGCGCAAGATTTCAACAAAATCAGCCTCAAACAGGTCCCAGTACCTCTTGATGAAACGGAAATTGAAACCATCCGGACCCGGGGCTTTATCACTACCACAGTTAAAGACCGCTTCCTTGATCTCTTTAGCCTCGAACGGAGAAACCAACCACACAGCCTGGTCCGCACTAATCTTCTTTAAACCAAAACATGATAACTTCGGCCTATCCGGCATTTCTTCGACAAAACGGCTAGAAAAGAACCGAAGCACTTCTTTTTTGATCTCCTTTGGGTTAGACACCCACTCGCCATGAACCGATAAACCCACTATGTTGTTAGAAACACGCCTTGCATTAATCGAACCATGGAAGAACTTGGAATTCTCATCACCCTCCTTAGCCCATAAAACTCTTGATCGTTGTTTCACATCTTTCAACTTGAAATAATCTAATTGCTTCAATCTCGCGCTAGCTTCCTGGAAAACCCAATTCTCCTTTCACTAAGGTCGTTGTCTTCTAGCTTTCTTTCCAGCTCGAAAATCTCACCAGCCAAAACATCATACTCCTCCATTTCTTTTCTTTTAATCTCCCCCTTCCACACATTGATACTCGCTCGTAAGGCCTTAAACTTCTTCATGAGCTTGAGATCTGGATCCCCCACAACCTCTATATTACACAGCGTAGACTTAACCAATTCATCGAAGCCTTCCCTTTGCATCCACGAGTTAAAAAACTTGAACGGTTTGGCTCCGAAGTTCCTCGAAACAACCTTTAACAACAACGGGAAGTGATCCGAACCCTTCCTGTCAAGGACACGATACTCGGCATTTGGCCATTCATAAAAAACGACCAATCAACAAAGATGCGATCAATTCTGCTCATTTTATCCCCCACAAGATACGTAAATTTCTGACCCTTCAGAGAAAACTCATGCAAACCCGCGTCCTCTATAAAGTCGTTAAACTCACTTGTCTCCACTGCATTGAAAAAGGAATTACGACGCTCGGTGCTATCTCTAACACTATTAAAATCACCCCCCACTATCCGAAACCCATCTTCATTGGTAATAACCGAATTGATCTTGTCCCAAACTTGCCGTTTCTCATTAACTCGTTGAGGACAATATACATTCACGCAAGTAACTTTCCTACCATCATTCTTTAAAAACCCGACACAACCAAGAGATTTCTGTCTTTAAAAACCGAACACTTGGAGAAAATCTTCGGATTCCAGAACGAGATAAGACCACCGGACCTGCCTGTCGCGTCCACATGCTCAAACTCAAAGTCATCTGAACCCAAAATTTGCTAAAGTTAACATTATCCAACGACTCATACTGAGTTTCTTGTAACATCAGAAAACCAACTTCGTTAGCCACTTTCAAGTTTTTACACCACGAGCCCTTATCTACCGAACCCAGACCCCTAACATTCCAAGACAAACAATTCATTGATTCACAAGTGGAAAACCTTCTTCCTGGATAACCTTGGCAACCGAATCAGCGTATTTGTCATACTCCTCTACACCCAACTCTTTACGAAGAACCAACGTCTCATTTACTTCCACATCGATCATCGTGTTACCATCCAAGTCTGCTGCTCCTTGAACACCAATAGGCGCTTCATTCAGATCCGGAGTAACCTCCCCACTCCTTTTGAACTTGCTCTACATTACCATGTAAACTCCTAGCCTCCTCGCCATTCAACGCGAATATGAACCTGTCAATGTCAAAAATATCCTCACCGTCCCTTGCCCTTTTCTTCGGTCTTTCGACACCCACCGGAGACGGAGACTTCTGAGATCTACCTTTCTTACGATACGTTTTCCGCTTACAAGACTTGACGTTGGGGCCATCCATGTTACCATCTCCCAAATCCACCTGATCTTTTTCCACTTCTACACCAACCTCAACCGTCGCATCCTTTTCAACCTCCTGATTACCCACCTCATTCTTATCCACCATCATATCGCTAGAAGCAGACTCTACCGTTGTCCCTATTTTGAACCTCTACATCGTCTTCACTGTCTAGTTCATCGGCCACATAATCTTCCAAACATTCTGGCACCCAATCCCCCATCTCTTCCTCTACTAGTACCGAAAACTCCTTCTCCTTCCAAGTGACCTTCACTAACTCGTTAACTCTCGTACTCTTGTCACAAAGTATCCCCATTAAAACATATGACAAATCATTCTCCAATGGATTCAACTCAGCCGATTGAACTTTCAAAAGGGATGCACTGACCAACCCATCTTTCCAGATTATCAAAACAAACATTCCACATCTTTTTAGCCGACACAAAATTTTCCATGCACTCCTCAGAATCAAAAGTGAACAAAACCCATAATCCTCCCACATACTTAATCCCAACCCTTTTATGTCCCAAGAAATCTAGCCAAACACGTAACTTAGAGAGTTTCTCCAAGTCCCCCACTCTACCTACAGCCCCACACCCCATCCATGACACCCCTACCTTGATCTCTGGCTCTACAACAAACTCCATAGGTTTCTTAGCACTCACCGGTTCTCTATTAAGAAGTTTATCCCTGAACGTTAACCCGTCTTCCACACCTGATCCTGGATTCTGCATCTCCACCACTGGTTCCCTCTCAGCCTCCTTATTCCTGACATCCGACCCAACCCTATCTGTTTTAACCGGAGTCCATCTCTTATCCTCCTTCCAGTTCATCCTTTCCCCGTCCACAAAGCGTGCCAGCACAATGAATAGCTTATAAGATCCAATCCAAACATCCCTCAAATCCTTCTCGAGAGCCAACGGATCCCTAACATTCGCAAAGGAAATAAAACCAAATCGCTTACCGAGTTTGTCGAACTTCCGGGCTATATACGTATTCTGGATCTCCCCAAAGTCTTTCAACACAGCAACCAAGTCTGATGATGCACACCCTACTGGTAAATTGGATACGAAAAACTTCGTCACCACCGTTTCCTTCTTTTTTGACGTTTCCCCTTGCTGTTGACGTGATCCTTTTCTCTGCGGAGCATCGTACCACGTCCCGATCTTGTATTTCTCCTTGCCTGCCATGCATGAAGATGAAAATAACCTGTTCGCCGCCTCCTATTTTCTCGGAGGAATTAGGGTAAGATTTACTTATAATGCACTAATTGTTTATTAGTGTTCTATTAATTACTATTTAACATGTACCTTTGTTAGGGCTGTTTGGTTGATTAAGTACTGAATCATTAAGATGTCTGAATGGTTAAGAGCCTCTAAATGATTTAGCTATGTACCAAGTCTGAATGGTTCAGCTCTTAACTATTCTATTCAGAGCTTTTTTTTTTAAGTTGAAACAAACAGTCTGAATGCAGAACCATTCAAAGCTGAATGGTTCCAGAGCTTCATTAAGAGGCTACCAAACATTCATGATTTATGATTTATGTGATTTACTTGAATTAATAGCTTTTTGAATTGCGTAGATCATTTCATATGAAATTATTGCATGTGTATATGAAATCTGTAATCATATAAAATAAGTTGTTTGGCAAAGCAAAAGATGTTCCCTTTACGTTAAAAAAGTATATCGTAGTTTTTGGCATTTTCAATTTCATCAATAAAAACTGAATTAACTAGAAAAATGATTAATCGAAAACCGAATTAACAAAAAATCAGTTTTCTGTTATACTAATCTCGTTTAACCAAAATTAGCTGAACAGAGCCATTTATAGATGCAAATAATTCTAGCTTTTATACAATTGAGTTCATGAATTTCATATTTTATATCTCAATTTCATGTATTATACTTCAACTTTATCTATAATCTATAATCTATAATACATTATAATGTACGAGACATGTCTAAAATCGTCCACAAGTGCCAAAGTTAAGATGGGAGATAAAAGGTCCATGTACAAATCCATGTTTTTACACCATTTGTTCCCTTGTTGCCCCTACTACCCACAAAACTACGCAGAATGCAAACTTCTTCTTAACTCAACATAATTCACCCAGTCTTTCATTTAGTCATCCGTTACAAAATCAAAATTAACCCCCAATAATGAATCCCAATTAATGAATTTTCCCTGGCTCCTCTTCCAATTTGTCCATTGAATAGAATGTATCTGTTTCAAACGTCTTCCTTCCCTTATTGAATGGGTTATTCCAAAGGTCTTGCCTCTTTATTTCTCTCTTCAATGATGTTTCAATATATTCCACATTCCTTTACCCGCTCATCAATTGTAACCGTCGGAGGGTAAGTAGAGCAATCACCAGCCATGAATGAATTAATTTCATTCCAAATGTTTATAAAGACTTCTTGCGTAGACGAATGAGTTAATTTCGTTTTTTTATTATCGATCAAATCTGTGCAAAATTGGGACTTTTTAACGAAATTGATTTTTTTTTATATTAATTAATGTCTTTGGTTGTTGCCCTGGTAAGTTTCATCCGATTTCATATGCAACAGTTGGGTTAGGGGTCAGGACACCCGGGATTTTCTGAAATGTTCAAATCGCTTGGAAGAAAGACTAGAGTGGGTCATTTGGTGAAGTTTATGTAGTATAATTTGTTTTTTTAATGTATGTATGTATTTGTGTAAATGTTAATGATTAGAGGTACTTTATATGTTTATTGCAGGTACTATATATGTTAATGTGTCATGTATGTTGATGATTTCAATTAACAGGTTGATTTATCATTTTGTTCACATTGAAAGATGCATTTGAGATTTTGTTATTTTTTGTTTTTTTTTATTTCCGACCAATTCGGTGCAAAATTGGGGGTTTTTAAGAAAATTGAATGTTTTTTGTTAATTGATGGCGTTAGTTTGATTGTGTATCAGAGTTTTATTAACTTTCTTCCAGAGTTGAAAGTGTAGTTTATGGAGTTGGAACATTAAGTTTGAGTAAACTATTTTATATAGAGATTTACATTTGGAATTTGGACATTCTTTATTATCACTTGAATCTCGTAATGGGATGGCTGGAATTCATTGTATCATAGTGTTTGAACAATATATGATTACCAAATAAATTGTTGTAGTAGATTTGAGTGTTCCTCTTAACATATCTTGGTTGTTATCCTGTGGAATATGGTTGTCTTAGACGGTTGTGCAGGGACGTTCACATCTCAGACTGGCGACTAAAGGAAGTTGGTTCCAGTGGCCAAACGATGCCCGGAGGGTTAGACTAGAAAGGGGGAGTCAGGTATGTATGTGATTTTGTTTTTTGTCTACAAAATATGGCCCATTTTTCTTAAACATATGTTGTTGCTACATTCTTTAGTTAATATTTTTTTTAATTGTGTTTTCAGGTTTTTTATTATATCATGTGGCTTTCAAACATTGATATAAAGATAAACTAAGACTTAACACAATAATATCATGACATTTTAAGGTAATTGATGTGCAGATTGATGGGAAAAGTTACTTCAGGTAAGTGTCACAAATGGGTATTTAAAGAACTTCAATAAAAGTGAAGTTTACGTTGGCAAGGTTAGTACCCACATACAAGTAAAGATTATCGTTGCTTATAAGTGGCATGCCCCCATATTGCGTCACATGAGATCCATATTAAGAGTTGTCATTTTAGGTTTTTGAATTTTGTACATATGAGTGAAGAGGGGAAGAGACCTGCGTATGGCGTTACATTTTCGTCAGATGATTATTCACTTTGACTTCCAGCAACAGAAAAGTCATAATCAAGACTGACTGCATGAAGGAAGAAATGAAATATAGAGCCGCAATCATCACCATTTTCATAGTTAGTCATCCCTTTTCTTTTTGTGTTATTGAATTCGTGACCTCATTGCTTCAATCTTTATGAAATTTTTGTTTTATATAATCGGAGTTTAGTTGCGTTTGTGCAGGCATTTGAGAATCGCATTATGGTGAAGGATGTCGTGGAACAGATAAAGAAGGTATTTGATAAAAATGTCACTCCTACTTAGCGCTATATCATCGGCAAAAACTTTCGTAATTTCGTATTTTGTTATAATTTATGATTCGCTTTCTTGACGATCTCACAGTTATGTTAGGTTTTGAGTAGCTTGACGAGCTCACAGCCATAATGGGTTTTTGAGTAGGTTATAGTCTTGACGAGTTCACAGTCACGAGTTTAATAGTAAATTGGTTTTCAATATTTGTTTACCCTATGTTGTAGTTTTTTCTCTCTTTGAATTAGATGTAAAATTATTTTTGTTGTAAAATGTTATGGGACTTTAAAAGTAGCGATTAGGATTCTTCATTTTTTGATATGTATGATACAATGCTACTACTTAAGTTTTGTGTTGGCCTTTAAGTTATGTGTAATGTAGTTCAATGTATATTTACCTCCATCTGCTTTCATATTTTTAATTTTTGGTTGTATATATTGAAAACTTTAAATCTTTTTCACTTGTTAGGTATATATGATTTAGAATTTCTAAATCGTTTTGATAATTAATCTTAGTATTTAGAAGTGTTTGTTTATATCTATAAGCTTCTGCACTGTCTTGTAATCACAGTGCACATAATAAGGAGTATTATGACCGAAGACTTTTTTGGAAACATGATAACTCTTGATTCCCTAATAGGTCAAAGGGGTCAAACAAAAAAATTATTCAAATGGGTCAAATGGGTTGAAAATGCACGTGTTGTATCTTTAGTGCTTACAAGCTTATAGCAGCCTAAATCATTTTATTTATAAACTAAAATAGATTATTATTGTGATAACATAATTTTTGTAATCATACTTTGACATTGACTGTTTGTAAAAGTATGGGGCGGGTCGGCCGACACGAACCACTTTGCCTGCACTAAAGACAATTCGTTTTAACTCATTACCCAACACGTCCATTTGACCATTTCCACTTATGACACATGAAGTTTTATTTTCCCGCTTGTTATTTGACGTATTCCTTTAATCAAATAGAGTTACGGCATTTCTTGTTTTGCGGCCATTTTGGAGACTTTGGAATGTTGTGTCATATGCAAACAATTTGAATTTGTCATGTTAATTAGTTTCATAGTTGACCATAAAAGTCAAATTATTTTAATCTTTTACCCGTCACAACGCACAATGGGAAAACTGCTAGCATATTACAAGTTTTTTTGGATCCCGCCGCAACGCACGGGTAAACCCACTAGTATATCTCTAAAAGCAAAAGTTTTAGCTATTAACCAAAATTAAACAAACTAAACAAAAAAAGCATAAATATAACCGAGATGATTAGTTAATAATTAACTAACCGATGACTTTGGTGTCGCTTTTCGGTTGAAGATAACCACCAAACAGACCGAACCATACACACACTGACAGTGTCTATATAGAACTTCGACCTCCCACACGATTGTTTTTTTTTTACTTTTATTTCTAAAATATCTTAAATTTATCTTACTCTTACAAAAAAAAAATAAAAACGTATACGAAAAATTACATCAGTGTAAAAAAAAACTTTACAAGTATCTCACGTCCGTGTAAATGTTGTGTAACATCATTTACTTACACCTATGTAAATGCACAAATACAATTTTTTTTTTTTGGCATATTTCTTAGTTAGATATTTATCTTTGTTTTAGTTATGTTTTAAATTACATGAATATAATATATTTAATTTGTTATCGAAAAACACTAACAATCAAATGATCTATGCTCACATATTTTTATTAAAGAGATCTAAGTAGTTTATCATATTCTCCGATTTTTTAGTTTAATATATATGGCGTGATTCATGTAGTGAGCTATTTTATTAATTTGGATTTTGCTACGTCTCATACTCTGTGGCGGATCTAGAAACATTTTTCAGTAGTAACGTTTTTCATTTTTTTCATTTTAGTAACAACGTTTTTTCAAATTTCGTAACAACGTTTTCCAAGTCTCATACTCTGTGGCGGATCTAGAAACATTTTTCAGTAGTACGTTTTTCATTTTTTTCATTTTAGTAACAACGTTTTCCACTAATTTTCCACTACGCTCGCGAAGTTGAGCCGCAACGTCCGCACCCCCTCCCCATGAACTAGATCCGCCCCTGCTCATACTCTTTGTTGGGAAGAATATTAGATCATGTTTTTTCGGGTTTTAGCATCATTGCTGATCATGTGTAAATTGTAATTAACTAATTATTGTCTCCTAATATTATATGTTTCTTAATCTTGGTCAGGTCATTCTATACAGTGTAACAAAAATGAGAAGAGTGAGAAAGATACAAAAAACACAATAAATCGCGAAATATGACACAATGAGCCACAAAAATATAACACAATGCTGAAGAAAAAAGACACAATAAATCACAAAAATGACACAATGATGAAAATAAAGAAAAGACACAATACTAAATAAAAGACACAATGATATAACAACTCGTGCTCGACGAAGCTCACACCTCCCGTTATTCGGTAAAGCTCACACCTCCCGTTATTCGGTACCAAGATCTTAAAACTCTTTACTGGTGGCCAAACATGAAAGCTAAGATAGCCACTTATGTTAGTAAGTGTTTAACGCGTGCTAACGTTAAGATTGAGTATCAGAAACCTTCGGGCCTACTTCAGCAACCGGAAATTCCCATGTGAAAATGGGATGAGATTTCCATGGACTTTATCACCAAACTTTCTAAAACACCCAACGGGCACGATATGATTTGGGCCGTTGTTGACCGTTTGACCAAATCAGCACATTTCATGGCAATCAAAGAGACGGAAAAGTTGGAACGTCTAGCTGCCCTATATATTAAGGAAGTTGTCTCTAGGTATGGGGTGCCTACATTCATCATATCTGATCGCGATAAGCGATTTACTTCTCATTTTTGGACTACTCTCCAAGATGCTTTGGGGACTCGCTTTGATATGAGCACAGCCTATCACCCACAGACGGATGGACAAAGTGAACGTACCATCCAAACATTGGAAGATCTGCTACGAGCGTGCGTGGTGGACTTTGGCAAAGTTGGGATAAGCACTTGCCTTTAATCGAATTCTCGTATAACAACAGTTACCACACTTCTATTCAGTGTGCGTCTTTTGTGGCACTATATGGACGCAAGTGTAGGTCGCCCATCTGCTGGACTGAAGTTGGGGATAGCCAGCTGATAGGTCCCGAACTCGTGCACAAAACTTCTGAGAAGATAGTGCAAATCCGAAACGGATGGCTGCTGCTCGTGATCGACAGAAAAGCTCTGTTGATAAGCGTAGGAAACCTTTGGAGCTCCAGATTGGGGACAAGGTACTAATAAAGGTGTCACATTGGAAGGGTGTGATACGCTTTGGGAAACGGGGAAAGTTGAACCCGCGATACAGGTTAAACCTGCCTGATGAGCTCATTGGAGTGCACAATGTATTCCACGTATCGAATCTAAAGAAAAGTCTATCTAATACAACACTGGTAGTGCCACGAGGAGATCCAGGTGGACGACCAGCTACGGTTCGTGGAAGAACAAGTGGAGATTCTTGAGTAGGGCGTCTAGAAACTCAGTCAGAGCACCATACCTATTGTTAAGGTGCGATGGAATTCCTGTCTAGGACCAGAATATACGTGGGAACGCAGGGATCAAATGCGGCTCAAATACCCACATCTCTTTACTGAACCTGAACCTGTGCATAGATCAAACGCTAAACATAAAGCAGCTCGCTCAAAGTGAATTTCCCCTTTCAACTTGTGGATGATGGGACATCCGGGAACCAAGCACACATTTTTACGCTGGCTTTTCGGTTTACTTACTGAATTTCGGGATGAAATTCTTTTCAACTTGGGGATGATGTGATACCCCGCAATTTAGGTTCTTACTTTAACTAAACTCTAGTTACCTGTATTTACATTCCTTGCATTCTACTTAACTAGGGTTAGATAGATGAGTCACACGTTGCACAATTATAAGTTAATAACTGCATGAAGTGGTAATTCGCGGAATTACCAAACTATATACAAGAGTATTGAACCCCGGACGTTGGTGAATTGTGAAATTAGATAATTGTGGATTAATTGATTGATATTGATTGCAATTACGTGCTTCTGTGAAACTATGTGCAAACTGTATGTGATTACGTGAACATAAACCAAACGCTTGATCGGATTAGTAATTTGGGTCAACTTTAAACGATCATAACTTGAGTTTTACAAAGAGTTAGATTAGGAAATTTGGATAGTAGGTTAACATTGGAAAAACTTGTATTGTATGATTTTTCATAATTTTTACAAAGAATTTTTCTACAAATCTGATCTGTTGTGGATAGTTTCTGGACATAGTTGCATTGTATGATTTTTTCATAATTTTTGTGCATGGTTTTGATTGCAATTACGTGCTTCTGTGAAACTATGTGCAAACTGTATGTGATTACGTGAACATAAACCAAACGCTTGACCGGATTAGTAATTTGGGTCAACTTTAAACGACCATAACTTGAGTTTTACAAAGAGTTAGATTATGAAATTTGGATAGTAGGTTAACATTGGAAAAACTTGTATTGTATGATTTTTCATAACTTTTACAAATAATTTTTCTACAAATCTGATCTGTTGTGGATAGTTTCTGGACATAGTTGCATTGTATGATTTTTTCATAATTTTTTGTGCATGGTTTTGTCACGAAATAAAAATATGGACTTGTCCGGTAGATCTCTGGAATATTCAGTAAAATTTTGGGAGTCTAATTCATGGGATAAGTATTTTTAATAAATTGGTTTTCACAACGCATAATCTGTCCTAGAAACGTAGATTATGTAATGTACGCTTATGTGACTATTTGGAGTCTTGTATGACTTGTAATTGACATGATCTTGTATGAGCACTTATATGAGGTGTATAACTAATGTTAATCATTATGTTCACCAATGGGTTCGTAGAGTCTACTTGTGCATTTAGAATCATTAGGTGTCTCTTACACGTTTTTGAACTTTTAAACGTCTTGGGCAAACGGGTCATATGGTGTAATTATATTACACATATACTCACTTAGTGACACTTGTATTAGGGAGTCGATAGCACATTATTGTTGTGAAGTTTGGATTAATTGCTTGCAACCTAAGGTGAGTTTCACTACTTTTTCTCGAAAGCATGCGTCTCGGGTTTGAGACAACTTTGGTAGACGTTTTCTAGTCCGGTTTGGGACTACTTTTACATCTCGGGTTTTGAGATGCTTTACCTCCTTGTGTGGGTCGGGTTTTACGATTCCTTGTGTGGATCGCGCTTTTATCAGTTTACAACTTTAACCTTCCTTTGTGAACTAAACACATTCTATCACTTAAAGTCCTTACATATTATTGGGTTATCGCTGGAGGCGAATGGGGTATTAGTTGATAGCGCTATTAGGTTGTGCAGCAACCTCATGCTAGAGGTGCTTGGGTCACGGGCATGAACTTGTAACCACTTTTGACTTACTAGTGTTGATAGACACTAGTACTAAGGCAATTTAACGTATGTTAACACATTCTGTATGTTCCCAATAAGCACCTGTTTAGTTGCAATGAGTAGGCTAGCTACCCCTGACAAGCTTAAACTGATGACACTTACACATTTGGGTTTTTGACAACTTTACACATGTTATCTAAACAGTGAACTCACCTACTTTATGTTGACACACGCTAGCATGCTTTGCAGGTCGCTAGATTCGAAGCACGTGTAGGTCATGCATCATATAGTGTCATTGGGATATGAACACTTAACTATTATGATGTAACTTTCGTATTCTGTTTTAAATGAAAATGAAATTCACATTGAAAAAAAAAATATTTAATTATTTACTTTTGGTTTGGGGCGCGTTGTTTTGCGCAGACTATTTGGTTAACTGTTTTCTTTAATTTCGCTTCCGCAACTATTTAAATGTTTGGTTAACTATGAAACTTGTTTTACAGTAACGAACTAAATGGTTTGGGCATTTAGAGTCGTTCAGGTGACTTATGGCTATGGGATCCTGGTATGTCATGCGCCTCTTTGTATAAACCTCGCAATGGAAATTTGAGGGTGTGACAAATTGGTATCAGAGCCATTGGTTATAGTGAACTAGGATTGCATTGTCTATAATCATCATAGCATAAGTACTATATTAGTTACGCTCACTACTTTAAGTGCACAACTTATTATTTTCTTGAATACGTGTACTGTTCTAACGTATTGCAGGAAACCATGAATAACGCTACTCATAGAAACTATTCTTATCGTGCTATCGAGGGTCAACAAGCTCCATCACTGGATCCTTATCAACGTCCAACTTCATCACAGGATCCATATTGGGATACCAATCGTTGGCTTTGGTTTACCGACATGTTAAACTCTTGGGTTGTAGGTTATGGAGTGCCAGCCAGAGTTCCTCCCATTGTAGATTCATGGGAGAGATCATTTGCAGGTATGGTGAGGCATGTTCATACCGAGTTGGACAATGCCTTCACTGCTGTGCAACAGTTTAAGTTTTGGAGGAGGAATGCTGATGAAACACTTAAGCATATGGAAGGGCAGATTGATCATTTGTTGACTGAATTAGCAAGGGTTAAGAGGGAGGCTGCTGAGGCTAGGCAGGAATTGACTGCCACCAAACAGGATTTAGCAGCTACAAGACAGGAAATGAATACTGTACGTAATAAACTTATGGAAGCTTTGGGGCAAAATGAAGAAGAACCAGAGGAGGATCCTGAGGAGGATCCCGAGGAGGAACCTATGAAAAGAAGATTCGATGCTCTTGGAGCAGCGCTTGATGCAGCACTCGAGGATGAGCTCGAGCCAAAGGAGGAGGAATAAGAGCCAATTAAGATCGAGATTCGGGACGAGAACGAGGATGAAGGCTCATGTGTCTCCATGGATCGCGCGGACGATTGATTTTTACTATCCTAGTATTTTATATATATTCATATAATTGACTTTAATTTTATAGTTGTGAGACTTGACAACCGTTTGGCTTATTTTTGGATTATTATTATTATTATCGCTATCGATCGACTACTTTATCTTATTCTCGCGTTATCATCTATGTTATATTCTAGTTTACTTGTACTGTATGAACGATTGTATGTGGGGCATATTATTGTTTTCTCATGGGTATAGTGTAAATGTAGAATTGCTATGGCGGGAAGGGGACATGGTAGAGGTAGCATTAACATGACGCAAGAGGAGCTGAACACACTTATCACTCGTGACTTTCGCTTTTTGTGCTTAGGCCAACCATGGACTGCAAGCCTCAGAATTTTGGAGGATCTGAAGGGGCAGTTGGACTTCTCAGGTGGTTTGAAAAAGTGGAATCGTGCTTTGCTATGTGTCACCTTGGGCGGATTTCAAGGAATGATGAAGGAGGAATATTGTCCTCGGGATGAGATTCAGAAGTTGGAGACTGAGTACCTTAACCTGAAGATGGTGGGATCAAAGATTGAGAGTTCTACTACTAGGTAGCATGAGTTGGCGACATTGTGCCCAAATTACTCTACTCCACCCTACAAACTTATTGAGTTGTACATCAAGGCCCTGGTGCCTCAGATCAAGGGAATGGTCACTGCTGCGAACTTCAACAACATTGAGCAGGTAATTTGTATGGCACACCAACTGACTGATCAGAAGGTGGAAGTGGGATGCTACCCCCTCGTGGTGCTTCATCTTCTGGTGCTAATTACAACAAGAGAAAGTGGGAGAATGCGTCTGGAAAACTCTCAAGTAATGGAAACCAGCAGCAGCAGAACAAGAGGCATGACAATCACAGCAGTAGTAGCAACCGCAATCACTCCCAGGGAGGTTATCAGGGAAATCGTCCCAAATGCACCAGGTGCAACTTTCACCATTTTGGGCCATGTAACAAGGGCAAGTGTGATCGCTACAGAAGGACTGTTGGGTTAATATTCAGGGGAATCAGCCGGCACCACAGCAGGTTCAGCAACAGAAGGGTGGTAAAGGGTGTTACCAGTGTGGTAGTGAGAATTATTTTAAGAGGGATTGTCCCCAGCTGAATGGAAATGGAAACAATGGGGGAAATAACAAAAATAATACTACCAACACTAGCAACAACAACAATAACAATGGGGCTCGTGGAAGAGCATTTGTGGTCGGCTCTCGGGAAGCTAGGACCGATAACAATGTCATGACGGGTACGTGTTCCTTAAACGACATTCTCGCTTCTGTTTTATATGATACTGGTGCACACTATAGTTTTGTGTCATTAAAACTTAGCAAACATCTAGGGATGGTTCCTACTCTTCTTGATACCCCGCATTCTATAGAATTAGCTGATGGGAAACCTATTGAGGTAAACCCACATCCATCGTGACTGTAAGCTCGAGCTAGATGCGCAATTATTTGCCATCGATCATCTGCCTATCACCCTAGGAAGCTTTGATCTCATGGTTGGCATGGACTGGTTGTCCAAGTAACGCGCTGGCTCTTCCTCCTCCTCCTCTGGCTCGAGCTCATCCTCGAGTGTTGCATCAAGCGTTGCTCCAAGAGCATCAAATCCTCCTTCCATAGGTTCCTCCTCGGGATCCTCCTCAGGATCCTCATCTGGCTCTTTTTCATTTTGCCCCAAAGCTTCCATAAGTCTATTATGTACAGTATTCAGTTCCTGTCTTGTAGCTGCTAAATCCTGTTTGGTGGCAGTCAACTCCTGCCTAGCCTCAGCAGCCTCCCTCTTAACCCCTACTAATTCAGTCAACAAATGATCAATCTGCCTTTCCATATGCTTAAGTGTTTCATCAGCATTCCTCCTACAAAACTTAAACTGTTGCACAACAGTGAAGGCATTGTCCAACTCAGTTTGAACGTGCCTTACCATACCTGCAAATGATTCTCTCCCATGAATCTACAATAACAGGAACTCTGGCTGGCACTCCATAACCTACAACCAAAAGTGCAACATGTCGGTACACCAAAGCCAACGCTTGGTATCCCAATATGGATCCTGTGATGAAGTTGGATGTTGATAAGGATCCAGTGATGGAGCTTGTTGCCCTTCGATAGCACGATAAGAATAGTTTCTATGAGTAGGGTTAGTCATGGTTTCCTGCAATACGTTAGATCAGTATACGTATTCAAGAAAATAATAAGTTGTGCACTTAAAGTAGTAAGTGTAACTAATATAGTACTTATGCTATGATGATTAGACTAGAATGCAATCCTAGTTCACTATAACCTGGCTCTGATACCAATCTGTCACACCCTCAATTTTCCACTACGGGGTTTATACCGCGAGGCACATGACATACCAGGATCCCATAGCCATAAGTCACATGAACGACTCTAAATGCCCAAACCATTTAGTTCGTTATTGTAAAATAAGTTTCATAGTTAACGAAACATTTAAATAGTTGCGAAAGCAAAATTAAAGAAAACAGTTAACCAAATAGTCTGCGCAAAACAACGCGCCCAAAACCAAAAGTAAATAATTAAACAGGTGGGATCAAAGATTGAGAGTTCTACTACTAGGTAGTATGAGTTGGCGACATTGTGCCCAAGTTACTCTACTCCACCCTACAAACTTATTGAGTTGTACATCAAGGGCCCACTCATTGTAAGGGGTAGCTCGCCCACTCATTGCAACTAAACAGGTGATTATTGGGAACATACAGAATGTGTTAACATACGTTAAATTGCCTTATACTAGTGTCTATCAACACTAGTAAGTCAAAAGTGGTTAGAAGTTCATGCCCGTGACCCAAGCATCTCAAGCATGAGGTTGCTGCACAATCTAATAGCGCTATCAACTAATACCCGTTCGCCTCCAGCGATTAACCCAATAATATCTAAGGACTTAAAGTGATAGAATATGTTTAGTTCACAAAGGACAGTTAAAGTGGTAAACTGATAAAAGCGCGATCCACACAATGAATCATAAAGCCCGACCCACACAAGGAGTCAAGCATCTCAAAACCCGAGATGTAAAAGTAGTCCCAAACCAGACTAGAAAACGTTTACCAAAGTTGTCTCGAACCCGAGACGCATGCTTTCGAGAAAAAGTAGTGAAACTCACCTTAGGTTGCAAGCAATTAATCCAAACTTCACAACAATAATGTGCTATCGACTCCCTAGTACAAGTGTCACTAAGTGAGTATATGTGTAATATCATTAGACCATATGACCGGTTTGTCCAAGACGTTTAAAAGTTCAAAACCGTGTAAATAACACCTAATGATTCTAAATGCACAAGTAGACCTACGAACCGTTGGTGAACACAATGTTTAACATCCGTTATACACTTCATATACACCTCATATAAGTGCTTATACAAGCTCATGTCAATTACAAGCCATACAAGACTCCAAATAGTCCACATAAGCGTACATTATATAATCTGCGTTTCTATGACAGATTATGCACTGTGAAAACCAATTTATTAAAAATACTTATCCCATGAATTAGACTCCCAAAATTTTATTGAATATTCCAGATATCTACCGGACAAGTTCATATTTTTATTTCGTGACAAAACCATGCACATAAATTATGAAAAATCATACAATGCAACTATGTCCAGAAAGTATCCACCCCAGATCAGATTAGTATAAAAAATTCTTAAAAATTGTGTATTCATCCAAACGGGATGAATCCACTTGGAAAACCCAAGTTTTTCCATTGTTGACCTACTGTCCAAATTTCATAATCTAACTCTTTGTAAAACTCAAGTTATGGTTGTTTAAAGTTGACCCAATTACTAATCCGAAAATCTGATATGACCTTTAATCAAAGAAAATTCCAAAAACCTATCAAACGACGTCCAAATTAGATGTTTTTTTGCCCATTATGAAAATCTAAGACCATGTACAATGTTTTCTTGCAAAGAAATCATCAAAACAAACACTTTAACATCACGTTACAGACCTTACAAGTCGGCCTAAACAATCTGTCCAGATTTTAATCATGCATAAACCCTAGTTTTAATCAACTATCTTTGCATATTAACGTTCAACAATACCCAACAAACATCATACAACACCAATAACACATAACCTGATCAAAACCTTGCAAGATACATGTTAAACATCATCAATCATAAACCCTAGAAGTCTAAAACATCAAGAACATGCAAACTCATGCAATACATACATTAATCATCGCATAACATCATGTTTAACCCCATAAATCTTTATGAACAAGTTTAATCTTTATAAAAGTGTTTCAGACCTGGATAACTCGGTTATGATGTTTTAAAACACATTAAAGGTAATCAAAGCATGTAAGGTTGAGTATTATACCGAAAACACTTCAAAACCACCACTCGAATGCTCTCCAAGCTTCCCGAATGGTGTTCTTGAGCCTTAGCAGGTGTTTGGGGTTTGATATTTTCGTAAATAGGCTGTAGGGGACGATTAAGGTTAAGGTTATGAGGTACTTGGGGCTTAAGATTGCTTAAATAAGGGTTTTAAGTCGGTTTTAATCGTGCAGACATGCCGAACGGCCGCTCGGCGCTCACTTGGCCTCGGCTCGTTTCGGGTGGCCCAGTCCAGTGTATTGCGTGTTTTCTTCGATGTTTTCGCTATTTTGGACCATATCAAGCGTAAACCCCATGTATTTAGACCCCAACCATCTAACGGTTCATCGATTACGGTTTTTAATAACGTGTTCGGTTTATGTTCACGTAATCACATACAGTTTGCACATAGTTTCACAGAAACACGTAATTGCAATCAATATCAATCAATTAATCCACAATTATCTAATTTCACAATTCACCAACGTCCGGGTTCAATACTCATGTATATAGTTTGGTAATTACCCGAATTACCATTTCATGCAGTTATTAACTTATAACTGTGCAACGTGTGACTTATCTAGCTAACCCTAGTTAAGTAGAATGCAAGGAATGTAAATACAAGTAACTAGAGTTTAGTTAAAGTAAGAACCTAAAACTGCGGGGTATCACACAACCATGACACAAAACTAATACCATAGATCAGAGTAGTCATATCTCACTTGCATCATAAGCCCAGTTTATATGGTCATGTAGTCGCCAAACCCAGTTTATGTAAAATATATATATAATCCATATAAATTAAACAGGTAGCAAGTCAAAACAATACCCGATCTAACAAGTAAGGTTTCAAATACGTGGCCAAGACATTAAGCGCATTCCGCTTATTGAATAAAAACTTAAGCCACACTTTAATCAAGACAACAGTCTATTCATATATATATACATACATATATATATATATATATGTATGTATATATATATATATATAATAACACATATTACTCAAACAATATAATAACACATTAGGCGCATTCCGCATACTCACGTTTCATACCAAAATAATATGTATGAGTTAATATTGATTTCATTCGTACACAAATATTTATAACTTCATAAAAAAATATTTTGTGACTTCATGAAAATAATATGCTAGTTTAGCATGCACGTCAGCCCAAAAATTTTAGAAAATAATAATTAAAAGAGTGGACGCAAAAACTTACCTTGATATAGGTGCTTATGTTATCAACAAGCTAGAGACTCCAGAGAACTCGCAAAACCTAAGATGGCGTCAACAACCTTGTCAATTGTAGTTTAGTGCTTCAAAACTCTAGTTTGTTACGTTCCTTTCATATACATGATCATATTACTTTATCCATCCTACACTCCTAAACCTTCAGTATTTATCACAAAGAACATGAACATCTAGGAGAGATAAATGAGGTGCTAGCTTTAATGTATTGAATTCTTTCCACGTAAACCTCCTGTTCCATCCTCCTCCTCAAAGTTCAACTTCATTACATGAAAACACATCACCATGCTTTGTTCATCATAATTGAAGCACCCTGGCAACATCAATCTTATTATAATATCGCCTCCTTATATTCAGGTGTCACCTTACAAACCAAAGCAAGCGACAACATAAAACCATGAACCCAATTTCAATTCAAAAACCATCCTCAATTAAGCAAACCATGGCCTCATTAGTCTTTCCATACACCACCAAAGAAACAAAAGCCTCATCCCATGCATCATACAACGTACTGACCCATGAAAACCAAGCCTGTCTTCACCATAGCCGTCGCGAATCACCGCCTTCACTTATCCGAGTAGAAACGACTCGGATTGGGGAGGTGGTTGAAAAACGACTATCGTGGCGAATGATGGCATGACAGCAACACAATTCAGAAGGGTGGTCGTTAGGTGGTTGTTGTTTTCGCTGGAAAATCGTTGGATACCGGTTGCACATCGCCACCTCAACCACTTGTAACCTTAACCACAAACAGTGCCATCACCGAATGCACAAACCACCGTCCAAACTATCACTTAACCACTTAGGGCCACAGCTACCACCTCCTTCATCCTCACCATCGTGCACCGTCTTCCGTCTTCGCCATCACCTCTCCAAACACCACCACTAATCGTAACCACCACCAACGCCATCACATATCATCACCAACGAAACCCCATGCGAAACAAAACGAAACGAAACATAACAGATGGAGTGTACATAGAGGGTACCTTGTTGCGAATGGAAGCCGTGCAATTCGAACACACCGAAGCCCCGCCGTCATCGACTTCTTTTTATTTTGTTCGAGAAGAAAACACACAGCCATGAACTAGGGTTTACCCCATTATAAATTGTATAAAAAAATCATAAATTGCGAATTGACCCCTCAATCTTTCATCTAATATAAACTTGCTTCCAAAGTAAGATAAAACATCTTTAAAAATTGACAAAACGGGTCCCTCTAACGTTTTAAACCAAGACTTATTCATCAATCTCGTTAACGAACCACTCAATAAAAGTTGGTTAGCTGTTTTAGTTATCATTTTGATTCGATGAATTTTTGGGATGTTACATAGGGTAGTTTCGGGTTGCACTCACACCCATATCATTTATAAAATAATAGTTAAATAAAATCAATTCAAAACTAATAAACGATTGAAGTCCTAAACTGGCAAGTCCAACTTACCTATCCAACCCGTCTGTTTGGTTCGTCATCTCCAAAATCGTTGTTAGTTCCTTAGTTTTTTCTGTCACAAAAATTAATCCGGACCCTTACCTAAACACCTAAACGTATATGAATTGTAATTAAAATACCTAAACGTATATGGTTCAAATTACATAGTGGGATGTGGGGGGCGTTCTTTGGTGACCTACAGTGACGGATGACGTCTTTGCCGAAGCGTTTAGGAGGATTAGGGCTCCTCTTCGTGAAGGATGTCGGGATGTTTGTGTTTGTGGCGTCGCGATCTCAGTCCTGAAACCTTCAAGACCACATCCTACGGAATAGCGGAGTTGTCGGCCCAGACATAGATTACGTGCAGGCCTCGAAAAGGCTAAATGACTATCTCTCAGGTTTTGATATTGGCGGTTTTCTAACAAGGACACCACCACCCAAAGCCTAAGAAAACTTTGGCGAATGCCCCTTTTGGCAAAACTGCTCAGAGCCTGGGTGAAGTTTTGGGTCTGTCCCCCCTCCCCCGGCCAGAGGGCATTTATTTAATACTTGCAAGGCTCCCACGCCCAAGATTCTCTAACTATTTGACTGATCGAAGGTCTTGGCCAAAGCATCTCCGCTATTGAATACAGGGCCATTCTTAAAATATCATTTGATGATCCTTATGTACCAGGAGGATGAAATCTGTCCGATTTGCCGTAAGGCCTGCCTGGATGAATACGGGGAACATGCAGTTCATTGCAAGGAATTACCGGGTCAATATTGGCATGATTTGGTTCGAGATGTTCTGTGGGACATTTTTAGACGGGCTGGGATCTCAACCAAGTAGGAGACCCCTGTGAACTTCCTCGTGGATCCCGCAGAAGGGAGATCCACCTTGTGTCCAGCGGAACTCTTTGTCTTTGGGTGGGCCAGGGTGAAGCATGCTTGTGTTGACCTGACAGGTGTATCTCCTCTAGTTGGGTTGAGGGGATAGTGACTTTGTAGCAGGGCAAGCGGTGCGAAAAGCAGAAGTGAAGAAGGTAAAAAAGCATGCTAAAACCTGTGAGAAGAACCGTGTAAACACCCATGACTTTTGATATCTTTGGCTCATTGGCACTATAGGCTACCCGTTTCCTACCAGCGTCTAACGAGTTATTCACAGTAGTGTTCGGGTTCTAGATGAGCAAGGTTACGTATTTTATAGATTAGGGTATGCCATTAAAAAATGGGTGGTGACACAACTTTTTATCCGGCTACCCACTATCTTAATATAATTTTTTTTCACTCATAGAATTCAATTAAAAAAAATTAATCTTTCGTCGTCATTTGGTTTGGTTATTATATTTGCTTATATTTCATGCAAACAAACTCAACAAATTACGTGTATTCATACAAGGCAACGATGGTGAAAATGGTTGAAGGGGATTATTCTTAGGGGAGAGATAACATATAAAGCTTCTTAACGTAAGAAGCGTAAGAAACAATCTCAGCCATTAGATTAAGGATGCAGATTAAAAAACCCTAATTATACTTGGGTTAAACTAACCAAGGGTAAAATAGGAAAAAACCGTCTAATTTTGTTTTCAAATCGTAAACAGAACTAATTTGAACACTGATTTTTCATCGTTTTCAGATCGATTCATGTTCAGAATGATTACACAATTCAAAAACAAAAAAAATCGATTACAATGAACGAAAACGTAATATCAGTATTTGAATCTAAAAATAAAAAAAACAGAGGATTAAATAATAATATGAACAATTATGAATCGTAATAGTTGTCGAAATACTCTCGTTTTTGTTTCAATAAGGATGATTAAACACAAAAATTAAGTTAAAAAAAGTTGCAGAGGAAGAAGATGAAGTTGGTGGAAAACAGAGCACTTTTAACACTCTCAGACGCACTCACAAATTTACAGACGCACTCATCAAAAATTTTCAGACGCACTCATCAAAATTCAGACGCACTCATCAAAATTTCAGATGCACTCATTAAAAAGTTTGGAAGCACTCATTGAAAAATTTAGACGCACTCATCAAAACCCAATACAAATTCAAACGCACCTTTGCCAAAAAACAAACGCACCCTTCAATTATCATCTTCAAAAACCCTTTATGTTCACCTAACCACCATTCAACTAAGACCAACAACCAAACGCACCCTTTCAATTCTTTCAATCACAATCAAACGCACCCTTTCAATTCACCCTTTATGTTCACGTAACCACCTTTTATCTCTTCTTCTTCTTATTATTATTACATCCACAATTGCTTATTATTTTCTCAATCCAAACACAAACACCTCACCATTTCTATGGTGCTGCAAGCATGGCTTCATGTTCATGCCATTCAGTAATCGTCGACATGAATCGAACTGCTTCCATTCATGATCACCAAGTGCTCTTACTTGGACGACGTCGTCTTACACACCCAATCGTAATCAACAGAAGGTAAACAAAACAATGCACCCTTTCCGCACACATTTTACTACAGGTTTGGTGGTGGTGGTGGTGGTGATGGTGGTGGTTGTGGTGGTGGTGGTGGTGGTGGTGGTGGTGATGGTGGTGGTGGTCAGATTTCTATCGGTTTGTTTCAAAATGAGATGGGTTAGGTCTAGAACAGGAAGAGGAAAAATACGTTTAAATGTGGTTTAACTGTGGTTAGGTTAAATTGACAGGTGTCAACCTCTGATGGCTTCTTACGCTTCTTATTTTAATGGACTTTATATTGTATACTTTCCCTTATTCTTAAATATAAAAAAATGATAACAAATGTCGGAATTCAAATCTCATGTGGACGTTCTCTTTTTTTTTGGATTAAAAACAAATTCATAAATGGGCGATTAATATTGATTTATGTAGGGAAGGTGCACCCTGACTACTCTGATTTCTTTTAATCCTCAATTGTTACATCACTCCAATAATTCACTACTCGAAATACTAATTAGAGGCAACAATATTCTAAACTACTCTAAAATGTTTTTTTTTCTTTTGTTTTTTGTTAAATAAATAAAACATTTAAATTAAAAGTAATCAATCGATCAATCTTACCCAGTAAATCCCACAATTAGCAAAGCTAAGAGTAGAGTCTGGGGAGGTTGAGATGTAGGGAGAATTTACCCCTATCCTTGCGGTTAGAGAGATTGCTTCCAAAGAGACATCCGGCTCCACACCATACAATTGACAAGCAAACAGCAATAAAAAAAAGTAATAAAGAGCTACTACATTTGGGAGAAACATTGAAAGTGTCACGTAGTAAAACAAATGTATATATGCCATCAAAAAAACAACATAACCCATAAACATACAGAGTTCCTACCGGAGTAAGACAAAGTTTAGCTAGACTCCTAGATCCAGGCTACGATACAACCAAACCCTCCCTAACAATCTTTAACCTTAATCTTGTGCCTCTACGAATCCCTATTCTCGACCATGTCCTTAGAGAGGTGCATCTATACTAATCATGCCTAATCCGCTCATCGCAAATCAATTTGGGTCTTCCTCTCCACCTCTTTCCCTCTAAAGTGAGGTTTTCAACTACTCTAACTGGTGCTATCAACTGCCTCCTCTTCACATTCCCATACCATCTTAATCTTCTATCCCTTATATTGTCTGATATGCTAGCTACCCATAACTTTCCATAATAACCTCATTTCTTATTCGGTCTACCCCAGTGTGCCCGCACATCCATCTTAGCATCCTCATTTCTACTACCTCCATCTTACGAGCTTGCGTCTTTTTTATGGCCCAACAATATGTCCCATATAACATAGCGGGTCTCGCTACAGTCCTATAGAATTTTCCTTTTAATTTAGTTGGAAATCTTTTGTCACATAAAACCCACGGGCGGCCCTGCACCAACACCCACCAGCTTGTATGCGATGGGTGACATCACTATCTAGCTCTCCATCCTTCTGAACAAATGATCCTAAGTAGTTGAACTTAGTTGCCTGCGGGACAGCCTGACCTTCAATCGTAAGTTGAGTGTTTTTATCGATGCTTGCACCACTGAAAGCACAATACATGCATGTACTCAGTCTTAGAACGGCTAATCCATAAACCTTGCCCTCTAAAGCTGCGCGCCAACCCTCTATCTTCTCATTCAGACTATGTTTGGACTCTGCAACTAACACAATATCATCTGTAAAAAGCATGCACCACGACACCGACTCCTGAATCGACTTGGACAAGTCATCCAAGACAACTTCAAAAAGGAACGGACTCAACGCAGATCCTTGGTGGAGTCCAACCCCCACAGGGAAGGAATCGGTATCTCCTACCGGCGCACGAACACTAGTTTCCGTCCTACCGTACATATCCTTAATTAAGTCTATATATCTCTCAGGGATCCCTCTACTCTTCGGACTGTCCCAAAAGTAACACATACCTAAAATTAAAATAATACATAATTAACATTAATGCATAGCTAAAGTTAAAGCTAATACTTATATACTTAAAATTAAAAGTAACACATACCTGGAATGTTTGCCACTGTATGAGTGTTACGCACTACACTATAACAACTTCTCCAATTTATGTTGCACCTAATTGTAGTAAAACCATGGTACAATAAACATAGTTCAACTATTCCACAGTTGAATCTTATGTATGGGTACTGGGGTACCAGTAGCCAAATCGACGGCATGAAGATCTCGTTGGTTCAAGTAGAAACAGATCACCACCACCCATTTAATAAGGATAAACATGGAGAAACCGAACGAAATGGTAAAAGAAATTGTTTGAATATATGATGGTAAAATGGTTTATATAGAAAGTTAAAATGGTAAAAAAAATCTATTTTCCAAAGTAACTCTCTATGTGTGTGGGTCTTAAACATAATCGTTGCCAATTACCCGTGAATCATACCCACTTCACACCCCTGCCACCGAAACATTATCACCGTAAGGGTAATGGGATACCCATGGTCAAATCGGTTAATAACCACCCCCCATGCCAATTACCCGTGAATCATACCCACTTCACAACCCCTGCACGACGACATTATCACCGTTGTGGGTAGAGGTGAGCGAGGGATTTATCGAATAATATTTTACCACGTCAACGCCTACGTGACACTGGCCAGTGATTGCTCCCGGTAGGGTGTTGTGGGTAAAGGTTAGCGGGTTTTTTTTACCAAATATATTTAATTATTTACCACATTTTTTTATAAAAAAACAATAAACTAAAATAAAATAAAAATTACACTAAAAAACAGAAAATTACACTAGAAAAAAAAATTACACTACTAAAAAAAAAACAAACCACATGATCATTAAGAAAAAAACTAGCCAAGAAGAAGAAGAAGTAATTAATTTTGAATTTGAAACGTAAAGCCAGCCTGCTAACGGACGCGACCTGGCTCACGTCCCATCACTCGCCCAGTCTTTCGCGTCAGGTTGTTGTCGCTAGCGCAGCCTACGTAGATAAAGCTGTGGCTCGCGGCAGGCTGCTCGCGGACCATAACGAACAGTCTTATTAGGTTTTGCAATGTTTAAAACATCACAACCATATATTTTTGTTAATGAACGGTCACATGCAAATTCCAACTATCATGGTTTGTAATCAATCAAGAACCTGTAGATTAATCCATTATAATAGGACTACAGCTGCTTAGGCTAATTGGTGTGGTTTCGGGGAAGGCATTCGGTGGGCTGATTTGGCAAGTGCCCCAATCGGGAACCCCCCCTGACTTTGGTTTGGTGACTTCGGTGAAATATCACCGTTTGTACCGAAGAAATTTATTGGTGGAGGGAAGGTGATGGTACAGAGAGAGAGGAGAAGAGGAAGGGGAATTGAGGGAAACCATTTCCAAACTTTGGGGAGGAAATGGAGAAATTGAGGTGGCGCTAATATCATAGCACTTGGGGGGAGTTGGGGGACTTGCTTACCACACCATATAGCCTTATAAGTAGGGTTGTGCAACGGGTCCGGAACCGACCCGACCCGGACCCACCAGAACCGCATACCCTTTTATTGGGGAATTAGGAACCACGAACCGAACCTTAAAAGACTATGTGGTTCCGGGTCCTAAAGGTTCTGATGGGTCGGGTAAAGGCTCTGACTCTCTAGAACTTTTAATGTAATAGCCACTTTTAGAGGATTACATATTCCTATTCTTTTACCATGGTTGTAAAACAATTCCTCCATATGGTTCTAACAATAGCCCATGAGTTTCTTTTTTAAATCACTTTTCGTTTCTCGACTTATGTTTACGTAACAGTTTTGTCATTCTCATCACTTGAAACATTATGTGAATCCGTTATGTATCCTTCATATATACTCACACACATACACACACACACACTCATCAGAGCGACATACATAAATATTTACTTCAAATTTGGATATAATATATTATATAATATATCACATCTATGTATATACATTAAGCCGAAAAATATTTCAAGAAAAATACATTGTTTCTTATAAAGAATATTTTTAATATTTTATTAACATTACATGAAATCGGTTACTATAACACGTAAAAACGAATAATGATAAACGGTTCTTGTGGTTCTTATATTAGAACCATAGGTTTGGAAACCGACCCGACCCGACCCGGAAACGATAATTCATATAATTCTAGAAACCGAAAACCGACCCATATATTTAAAAAGGTTCAGGTTCAAGGTTCTCGCTGGTCGGGTCTAAGATTCCTGTGGGTCCGAACCACGAAATGCTCACCCTTACTTATAAGCAAGTTTTATATATCGTTCATTTAGGTGTCAGCAAAAATAATAGTTCATAATAATCTATGTTACCTTATTAAGGAGGAGAGATGACTTCAAAGGTAATTTTTACCTCATTTTTAAGATGGCAACTTAAAAGTCATAGTGTAAATCTCTAATCTTTTCCATCATTCTTCCCATTATACCCTTGTGTACAACCTTTAAATGATAATTGTACAAATGATTAATGCTAATTCTTTCCTTATCACTGCTAATTCTATGTTACCTTATTAAGGAGGAGAGATGACTTCAAAGGTAATTTTACCTCATTTTTAAGATGGCAACTTAAAGTCATAGTGTAAATCTCTAATCTTTTCCATCATTCTTCCATTATACCCTTGTGTACAACCTTTAAATGATAATTGTACAAATGATTAATGTTAATTCTTTCCTTATCACTGCTAATTCTATGTTTACCTTATTAAGGAGGAGAGATGACTTCAAAGGTAATTTTACCTCATTTTTAAGGATGGCAACTTAAAAGTCATAGTGTAAATCTCTAATCTTTTCCATCATTCTTCCCATTATACCCTTGTGTACAACCTTTAATGATAATTGTTACAAATGATTAATGCTAATTCTTTCCTTATCACTGCTAATTCTATGTTACCTTATTAAGGAGGAGAGATGACTTCAAAGGTAATTTTACCTCATTTTTAAGATGGCAACTTAAAAGTCATAGTGTAAATCTCTAATCTTTTCCATCATTCTTCCCATTATACCCTTGTGTACAACCTTTAAATGATAATTGTACAAATGATTAATGCTAATTCTTTCCTTATCACTGCTAATTCTATGTTACCTTATTAAGGAGGAGAGATGACTTCAAAGGTAATTTTACCTCATTTTTAAGATGGCAACTTAAAAGTCATAGTGTAAATCTCTAATCTTTTCCATCATTCTTCCCATTATACCCTTGTGTACAACCTTTAAATGATAATTGTACAAATGATTAATGCTAATTCTTTCCTTATCACTGCTTGTGAACCGATAATTCATTCTAGCATTCAGACATCTTCATTCTCCAATCGTCGCTTATTCATTCTAGCTTTCAATACCACCTTCCATCTCCAATCGATGCCTTAATCAGTAGATGTTAATTAAAAGACTATTGAATGCCATCATCAATTCTTGCATATGAATCGTTAGCTTGCTTTAGTGGGTGGGAATAAAAGGGCGAAAGCAATTAAGATAATAGATATGCGATGAGAATTCAAGTCGGATTCGGAGTCGGAGTGATCGGTGTCGGCCACTTGGGCAGTGGAGGTCAATCGAAGAAGACGACTCGAATGAACAAAGGTAATAGTTTGTTTCTTATTTTTTTGTTGTTGGCTTTTAAAAAATGTTTATTTTCAGTTGTACGTAAATATTGTTTGCAATTTATTTTTTCCATTAATTTAGTTTGATACTTTTTTATAGGTTTTCTTTAATCTAATATGGGGAGTCACAACTATTGGTGTTTCATTTCGGTTAATGTTATTTTTTACAATAGTATAGTATGGTTTTATTTATGATGATGAGATTGGGGGATTATGGTTGTTATGTTGATATGTTGAATTGTATCTGGTTGGCGTAAAGGGGTTAAAGGTGAACAGTCAAGGGCTGGGTTGGTGTTACATAGCCTTATTAATGGCGGCGACGAGTCGAAGTGGTTTGAAGACGTGATTGAAGTCCAGAGCAATGATTTTGAAATCATCTTCATACCTCCATAATATGCAATTCTCATTCAGTAGGCGACATTAAAGGGCAGGAACGTACGATACCTGTTATTATTATGGTTCAACACCCAGAAACCCTTGTTATTTCCCAAGTTGATTTAACATTTTAGGATTATTTTGTCGAAACTAATTCATGATTTTACCGCCGCATAGTAATTTTTGAGCAAGCTGTTAATTTTCAAGTTCTAACGTTTCAATT
>JAUTDX010004806.1:0-36689 GCA_030844895.1 Ambrosia x helenae | reverse complement strand
ATATCAGAACCGAAAATACCGATCTTTAAAAGCGCCAAAATTGGGTACTGGTACCGAAAATGCTTGGTTCGTACTGGTACTGGTATTTGAAGGTAAAAATCGGTCAAATAACGGTAACGTACGGATCTCGAAACGCCTAAAAAGTGGGTATCCGGAGCTAGTACTGAAAATCATTCGATACGAGAAATTCCCGGTACCGGTACCATTTCGGTTCTGGATTTATTACCATTTGCTCATCCCTATAGCCAACAAATCTTGTTAAGGTTAAATGCGTTACGAAGTGCAAATCACAGGGTTCATCCATGTACTTTTGGAAAAAGCTGAGAACTAAATGCGTTACAAAGTGCAAACCACATTGACCATGTACTTTAGGAAAGTTAGAGAGCATAGATGGATTTTTCTTGTTTGAGTCTAGTTGAGGACTGATAGGTAATTGAAATTTAGCTAACTTTGATTAATGCGAGTTAATTGACTGGATTTGTGTTACAGTAATAATAGTTTGTTAAATTTAATTTACTAACTGGTGGTAGATTAATCATGCTTGGTGTGGAGTTTTGTTTTAGTTAGTGGTTTCGTGTTTTGGTTGTAGCTCTTTAAGAAGATGAAACATAAAAAGATTGGGTATATTAACACAATTTAACTGATGGTTCATGAAAGTTGTTTAAAATGAGGTGTATGATCTGTTTTAAGTTAATCTTAACATCACTGTTGTTGTTTTTGGTTCCCCTGCATTGGTCTTTTGCTACACATGGAAATAAGTTCTTACAGTTTCGACTTTTGAGTATGAATTTGGGATGTATGTTTTTAGGTTTCAGTGTTTCACAGTAAAAAAGTAGAGCTTGTGTAGTTAATCTTCTACAAGCCATAATAAGTGAGATAAGAAGTGAAAAATTTCTTCAGATACTGTTTTGACTTTTGAGTAAATATTTGTTTGCTAGAGTTCAATCAGATACAAAAACCATGTATCAGTGTCTTATCATTTAATCACGGTAAATCGTTGAAATAGGAAAATTAAGATTATAGAATGTAATATTGTACCTCAAGTAGCACAAACTGTTTTGTAAATTGAGCAATATTGCTTACACAATGAAGTCAAGTAACGTTTTAACATTGATTTACACGTGCACATCCTTTTAACAGTTCTTTGCATTCAGTTTTCAGTTATTTGCAAGTTCTCAACATTGATATACCTCCAGTATGCCGTTTTTTGCAGATACGTTTAAAATGGCATCGATTCAAGCTAATTTGACGACAGTTATGCGTAAAAATATCAACCATTCTGGCCTGTCAAGGATTACAAAGACTGCTTTCCTACCTGTTTTTGATGTGGCTGTTGATGTTTCCAACTTATGCCAGAAGGAAACTCGCTCATTAGGCATCATGGTGCCTCGGGCCACGTTGACCTTTGACCCACCATCAACCAATGTGGAGAAAACTAAGCAAAGGAAGAACACAGTTGACCCAAGTGCCCCTGATTTTCTTCCGCTTCCGTCCTTTGAACAATGTTTCCCACAAAGCACAAAGGAATACAGGTAATTCGCTAATTGGTACAGTTTTATTGAAAACAGGCTCCTATCTTTTGTTGTGTGCAGGTTGGTTAACGGGTCAAACTTGTGAATCTTATGTACTTGTTGAGTTGGGTTTGTCCAAAGTTTCTATATTATTTCATAAATAAACAGTGTGTCAAATTAAATATGATCATAAGAGTGATAGCATAATATTTTAAAAAAACTATTTAGTATGTTTATTGCATGAAATACACACTTTACGCACTTGTTGAACCGTTTCATACATACCCATTTCTTTCTTAAATTTTACCTGTTTGACGTGTCAGAGAGAGCATCTTCTTATGGTACAACTGGATCAGAGATGGTTCCAAATTTCTGGGCACGCTAGACCTGGAAAAATGGCGGGTTGGGTAACGGGTCAAACATGTGATATTTACATACATGCCACGACACACCGGGCTGGCTTTGTCCAAGTTTTTTAATTTTATTGTAAATTTTATAGGGTGCCAAATATGGTAAAAAAACACACATTGTTTTACGAGTAAATATACACTTTGGGAGACTTTGGACCAATTTGACCCGGATCCTTTTTAGCTTTTCTTTATAAGATCTTTGTTCCTGTTTGACCCTTTAACTCATAACCAAATTCAAGTGACATTTCATAAAGGTTTCTAACACAACCAAAACATGTTTACCCTTTTTGAATCGCGTTACTAAATTTATAGTTGGAACTGATCACCACCTGTTAAATTGCTCTACAGGGAAGTTGTTCATGAGGAATCTGGTAATGTTCTTAAAGTTCCATTTCGACGTGTCCACCTGGCAGGGGATGAGCCACATTTTGACACGTATGACACTAGTGGTCCACAAAACATAAGCCTCAAGTTGGTATGCAAAAGTTCTTAACTTTCACATCATTTTGGCTTAATCTCATATTGATTTATTAGAATGTGCTGGTAGTTTTGACTGATCTACATATCAATTGGTCGATTTTGGTTGTGTTTTATTTCAAACAAGTCAGTAACAAGAATTTTTAAATGCGTCAAACAGTTGAAACTTGAATGATGTACAAGTTTAATACATACTACATCTAAATCGAGTTTATTTGAAAATTTATATTATAATTATTCTAATATTATTTTGTAGTTTTAAATAACACATTAATTACTCATACAAATGGGAAAATATGTGGGTAGCCAAAACCGACCTTACCCATTTCGGCCCATACTAAAAGTGACCTGCTTTGCCAATTAGTCCTAATGCATATTATATGGTTTTTACTTCTTAATTAATTTACTGTATCACTTTACTAATTTTGACTCATACGCAAATCATCGAGTTGAATTTCATTGTGTTTTATCCCAAACAAGTCAAATAAAATTGTCAGAAAGGTCAAAAGGTTGTAACTTGAATGGCATCCAATTAAATGCATATCACCACTAAACTTTTATATTTGAAGGTTTATATTATTCTTGTGTTGTCATTATATATGTAATTATAAATAACAAATTAGCTACCAATATAAATGGGAAATGTGTGGGTTAGTGCAAACCTGGTTGCCCAGACTAAAAGTGGCATGTTTGGCCCATTAGTCCTACTGAATAGTTTTTACTTCATCAACTAAACTAACTAACTAACTGCATTAATTTACTACATAGGACTCCCGAAATTACGCAAGGAATGGATTGACAGGAGGGGAAAACTTAGCCCACCAAGATACACTCAAATGTACTATGCTAAGCAGGGAATCATAACTGAAGAAATGCTCTACTGTGCAACTCGTGAGAATCTCGACCCTGAATTCGTGAGATCAGAAGTCGCTCGTGGCCGTGCAATCATTCCTTCCAAAAAAAGCATCTAGAATTGGAGCCCATGATTGTTGGTAGGAACTTCTTGGTCAAAGTCAATGCCAACATTGGCAACTCTGCAGTTGTAAGTTCAATAGAAGAAGAAGTCCACAAACTTCAGTGGGCGACAATGTGGGGCGCCGATACCATCATGGACCTGTCTACAGGCCGACACATCCACGAAACCCGTGAATGGATTCTTCGTAATTCTGCAGTGCCAGTTGGGACTGTACCCATATACCAAGCACTAGAAAAAGTCAACGGCATTGCTGAAAATTTGACTTGGGAAGTTTTCCGCGAGACATTGATTGAACAGGCTGAGCAGGGAGTGGATTATTTCACTATTCATGCGGGTGTTTTACTACGCTATATCCCATTGACGGCTAAGCGGATGACAGGCATAGTTTCTCGAGGCGGGTCAATTCATGCAAAATGGTGCTTGGCTTACCATAAGGAGAATTTTGCTTATGAACATTGGGATGATATTCTTGATATTTGTAATCAGTATGATATAGCTTTATCTATTGGTGATGGGTTGAGGCCCGGATCGATTTATGATGCTAATGATACGCCCAGTTTGCCGAGTTACTGACTCAAGGTGAATTAACCCGTAGAGCCTGGGAGAAAGATGTGCAGGTATGTTTCTATTAATTTATATTTATTGTTGTTTGCTAGAGAAGAATCAGTGGTGTTTTGTTAGAAGAACTAAGTTTAGGTAAACAGGTTGAATTTATAAATCATATTTTTGTATATTTTTAAATCTATTCTCAAATGGGTGGGTGGATCAACTTTTTTTTGAAACCCGACCCGAACTGTTTATTTAACAGGTTTGGAGGGTTGAGCAATTTACGACCATATAGACCCAATGCTAACCCATATATCAACATGTCGTGTTTGTGTTGTATCGGGAATTGACTTCCCTACGCACATACTAGTAAATTGTTCGAAAGTGCCACTTCTAGTAATCATTTATTTTTGCTATATGATGAAATTATCCCTATTTTAGTGGTTGCTTTCAGCACATTTTCCTGTTTCTTTTTAAGTTTTTTTTTTCTAAAAAAAGACGTTTATATATTACTTATTTATGTGTATGATTCGTCTAAATTGATCCGCATTTTAAACATTTAGGTCATGAACGAAGGACCGGGACATATCCCAATGCATATAAAATCCCAGAAAACATGCAAAAGCAACTCGAATGGTGCAACGAAGCACCCTTCTACACACTCGGACCGTTAACTACTGATATAGCACCAGGATATGATCACATAACCTCAGCCATCGGTGCAGCCAACATTGGAGCCTTAGGAACCGCACTCCTTTGTTATGTCACACCAAAAGAACATCTCGGTCTACCAAACCGTGATGATGTCAAAACCGGTGTCATATCATACAAAATAGCAGCCCATGCAGCTGACTTAGCCAAAGGTCACCCACATGCTCAAGCCTGGGATGATGCACTAAGCAAAGCCCGGTTCGAGTTCAGGTGGTTGGATCAGTTTGCTTTGTCATTGGACCCAATGACCGCCACATCATTCCATGATGAAACATTACCTTCTGATGGTGCAAAAGTGGCACATTTTTGTTCCATGTGTGGACCCAAGTTTTGTTCAATGAAGATAACTGAGGATGTGAGGAAGTATGCTGAAGAACATGGGTATGGGAGTGCTGAAGAGGCTGTTCAACAAGGGATGGATGCTATGAGTGCTGAGTTTCAGGCGGCAAAAAAGACCATTAGCGGTGAAACAACATGGCGAGGCTGGTGGTGAGATCTACTTGCCGGAATCGTACGTCAATGCTAAGAAGAAATAAAGGTTAGTAGATGATGTCATGTTTTATCTTTAACGGGTCAATAGTTGCATATGGAAATTGGTCAATCGATTTAAAGTAACCGTTGTAAACAATTTATTAATGTACAATACAATTAATTTTAATTATATATGACATACTAATTATTTATAGAAAATTTATAACTTTGGATAAATCGTTCAAGCCCATACTCATATTTGTTTAGGAACATTTAGCAGCATAACACATGCAAGAATTTAAATAAAAAAAAATTGTGGATATTCATTGATCTCTCTTATAGTTGTCAAAATGGGCGGGTTGGGCAACAAGTCAAAATAGTTAAATATTGTACAGGGCAGATTCGGTTGGACCCAGAACACCTTTTTTGTCCAAAATTTAAATTTTTGATAAATAGTTACTGTTAGCATGTCGAATATGATTACATTTATTTATTTATTTTAATAAGTAATAAACGTATTCAGGGAGCAAGCCAAAATAGAGGATCACCTTGGACTGTCTGCAAGACTCGGCCTAGCATAAACTGAAGTTCAAAATCCTCAGCGTAGGTAAGTATTTTATTATCGTGATGAATAAGTAAAAGGCCGAACAAATGTCTCCTTTGATTTGAAGTTGTGGTAGTAGTAATTGAACTCTTTTCTTAATGTATTTTATCCAAATAATTTAGTATGCTATTGTGTTCATTCCTTCTTTACATGGTATTGACATAAGTATGCACCAGGGGTGTCTGATTCTCTTTGCAGCACCGAGCTACCGCTCCTTTTTGGGTGGTGGTGGGGTGACTGCGGCAGTTTCAGGCTGAGAAAGTCCCTTAGAACCTGAACAGGATAATGCCTGCGTAGGGAGAGTGCTTTTTTTTTTGGTTTTTCTGTAGTTACACAAGAGGGAGATTTCTTATCGGCCCGTTATGATGATCATGCTCCCCCATCTCTCCCATGGCTGGCAAAGTAACCGGTTCCAAACTTTACTTAACGAGGTTGGTTATTAGTTATTAATAGAAATTTGACATATTTAGAGGTGGGAAATTAGACAGAGCGTGCGGGTTGGGTAGCATGCCAAAAGGGTGAGGTGAAAACGGATAATTTTTTGCACCCAAACATGTTGGAAGGGATTATCTTGATACTATAATGTTATTTTTGGCGATCATTCGACTTATTTTTCTATTTTCTTTCTAACTAAATATGCATATTTGACCCATTTCTCCAATTGGAAACAAGTCATAACCCAAATCAGCTAATGTATAAGCTAATTAGGATAAAGTTAGTCATTTGAGGATTGAAATAAACCAAATTCAAAGTGTACCAAGGGAACCTGATTCCAGTTAAACCCGAGTTCAACTCGTTTAACCAAAGAGAGCTCGAACTTGACTCATTTAGAGCTCCTTTTCTATAGCTTGAGCTTAGGTCCGGAGTAATGTTATAAGCTTGAGTTTTACTTCTTTATTATATGACTATTCATTAACTATATATTTAGGGTACCAGAACACTTACCATGGAAACAAAAACAATTAGTATAAGTCTTTTAATTTTTTGCTAAATAGTTAATATTTTTTAGATTTTTTTTTGTACTTACATACAAATCATTTGTATGTGAAAAAGAACATCAACTGTTTTGTTAATGCACATGCGTACTTTATGTATTAGCTAATGTAGCCTACATGTGTATGTTTTATGTACATAGAAAATATGTTTTGATTTTTATTTTAGTAAATTTTAGGAGAGGTGTATTAACATTAAAAAAATATACTACTTTTTTATATTTTAATTTTAAAAGTTAATTTTTTACTGGGTCATCAATGGGGTTTGTGGCCTATTGGCAAAAGCAAAGTGTTTAGGAACACCTAGAATGGAAGTACAGGGTTCAATTATCATAGATGATAGGGTTAAAGAAATCCGTCTTTAAAAAAAAATTGGGTTTTAAACTACTTACCATAAAAAAAGTGGCAAGGATCAAATGTTTATAAATTGTAGTCTTAAATAAAATAGAGAAAATTGCTCGAATAGTCCCTGTGGTTTGCTTAGATTTCACCTTTAGTCCCTAACTTTTAAAAATTACAGGTATAGTCCCGAAACAGTGGACTTTTTGCACTCGGATAGTCCCTGGAGCTAACTGACGTTAGATAATCCAGTTAAGTGGGTGTGAAATTACTAAAATACCCTTGTTATTAAAAAATATAAAAAGAATCAAAGTGGGACCCACCCACTTCATCTTCCCCAACCATCACCTCCACAAACCACCACCACCTCCCAAACTACCACCACTACAACCACTGTCGTCCACCCCTCCCCCTTCTCGAGCATTAAATATCACCATCCCAATTTCAAACCTTCATCTTCTTCATCAAAACCCTCTTCTGTTAATAAAAAAAAAAATCATCATCAATGGCTACTTCGTCTCCGTCAACAGACACCCACCAACCACCGCAGTAAACAATCACCATCTCCACCATCTACAAACTACCTTGATATTAAAAATAAATAAATTCGTAGTGCTTCTGAAACACAAAACAACACTAATCTGTATGCAAATATTAAACTTCATTAAACAACCCTATTGAAAAACAACTTTCGACATCCAAATTGAAAAACAACCGTATCACATCTTCCATTAATGATATAACAATTTTTTGAATCTATTATAAAAAAAATCAACAACGATCTGGAACTATTTTTAATTGAATCTAAAGGATAAAATGGTGACGGGTTGCTGTTTGGTGGTACGGTAAAGGTGAGGTTGGTTGATTGTTGGTTTGGGTAGTAGCAGTGGCGGGGTTGAAGGTGGGTGTCGGAGTTTGTGTTGGTGGAGAAGAACGACTGAACGAGTCGATGGTGATGGGGTTTCAGAAGTACTAAGAATGAATGGGTGGGGGTGGGGGTAGTGTGGTGGTGGGGAAGAATGGGGAAGATGAAGGTGATTGGGGTGGGGAAGATGAAGGATTGTGGGCCCTGTAGACTTATTATTTAATTGATTTTTTTATTTTTATTAAAGTAAGGGTATTTTAGTAATTTCACACCCACTTAACTGGATTATCTAACGTCAGTTAGCTCCAGGGACTATCCGAGTGCAAAAAGTCCACTGTTTCGGGACTATACCTGTAATTTTTAAAAGTTATGGACTAAAGGTGAAATCTGAGCAAACCACAGGGACTATTCGAGCAATTTTCTCAATAAAATAATATTGACAATTTGTTAATGTTATTACGATTTCAATTTTTGAATACATATGGACTTGGTATTTGAAAATTTGTTTTTGTAGTTTTGGGCTTGGGCGTTTCAGTTTAACCAGCAACATCTTCCATTTATAATTTTAGCCCAAAAGTGATTCCAATCAAATAAACAATATTATGATTCCAACTCATTATTTTCTTGTTCTCATAATTGCATATTTGGTTTGTATGGTTAACTTAAAATATAATTTGGTTAGGCCATGACCAGGGCCGGCCCTTAAGGGGTGCGGGGAGGACTCCCGGCCCCGGCCCGGGCCCAATTTCTCAGGGGTACATTGACTCTCCGACAATCCAAGTTTTTTTAACAGTGATGTCATTAATTTGATGGATTTTTGTATGTTTGAGCCCCAAAATTGTTAATCAAAGTGGAGCAGTTTATATAAAAATAGTTTATATAAAATAGAAAGTAAAGAAATGTTGAGAGGGGTTAAGAACTAAAGAAGAAAATGAAATGGTTTGAAAAAAAATACAGGAATATTAATGAGTGTAGGACTAAAGAGGATAACAAAGATGAAATGAAGAGTGCTCACACTTAGTTGTTTTTTTATTTTTACCGGTTGGTTTTGACTTTCTTTTTAACTTTTATTTTTGTTATGAAACAAAAAAAATTTTAATTGCCAAACTTTCACTCATTTATATTTTCATCCTTTGTGGGATCAAACTCCCAACCTCCCTCAAAAGGGTTTGTTCCCTCTACCGTTAGACTACAACCTAAGTAGGAAATAAAATTTGATCCATCAATTTGATATTACTTTAATTGTAGCTCAAAAATAGTTTACATTATTTATTTCGTTACGGCATAAAGCTAAGGCTAAAGGGCACAATTTATGCAGCTCGGCCCGAGCACTTGAATTTTCAGGCCCGGCCCTGGCCATGACCCATAGAGTTGGGGAGGGGGATGGTATGGCCAATGTGGCATTGGTGACGATGGAGAACACTGCCCTGGGTTTAAGTTCGGTGCGTTCGTGGGATATCCCCCATCGCCCCCATTCGAATTCTTGATACAGGAGGCATAGCGTAGAAGAAAAAGTAACGAAATGCTAGGGATAGTGTTTGACATGGTTTTTTTTTTTTTTTGGAAGGCGCATTCCTCTAAAAAAAAAAACATGGTAGTGAATTCTTGGTGTCATGAAACTAAAGTAGTGACTTGATAGTCATATCAAAACAAAACTCCCAAATCACTTAACTTTAGCAAGTGGACAAATAAAATTTTATTGAATGTCTTTTTAATATAGTTTAAATGGTGAATGAACAATCAGATTTAAAGTTTAAAACAATGTGTATCCGTTAATCGGTTTGTTAGAAACTCTAAACCTAGACATGTGAGTTCTTTACACGCCTTCTTCGGATCAAAAGGTAACTTTAAGAGAAACACATACTATGTCCTTTACGCGCTCGTTAGTTCTAAAGCATAACTTAGCTTAGTCCAGTTTTACATTTTACGTTTCGACTAACATAGTTACGAGAAATCTAGTAAAAAAAAAAAAATTGGAGAGGCTTTGGTGTCCCAAAGTTTCTACTCATTTCACACAATGAGATGGTAAAACCATTATTTAATAATTATATAAATAATAATTACCTATAGTTATTTATATTCAACGTGAGTGAAAACTCATTTTCACTAGATTTTTCCCACACTTCATATGTTAAGAGCAAAATCATTACGTAGTAGTATATTATTTAAAAATGTTTGGTCAAAACATAAACTATTAAGACTATAGGGAGTGAAGGGGGGGGGGGGGGGGGGGGGTGGGGAGAGGGGGTGAAGCGCCATGTGGCACTTGTGGGTCCTATGTGAGGGGAAAAAAAATTGGGGGTGGAAGGGGGGGGGGGATATTATTATGTGTGTGTTAGATTAAAAAAAAAACCAACCAACTGGATGCTGCCACCTCACACCCCAAAACCCCCCACGCCCGACCTCCTCTCCCCGCCACACACCCCCGCCCTCTCCTCCACGCCCCTAAGGGGTGGTGTTCCCGCCATTTGAAGCCCCTTCCCCCTTCTTCCCGCCCCCACTCCCTCCACTCTAGGTGTTCAAGGGTGTTTTATAATCATGTTTTTGTGCTTATGATTGATTAACATGTAGAAAATGTCATATTGACATATATAAATATTTTTTTATAATTTTTTTAATACTATACGTGAAGCTATTGCCTCGCGCTTTAAGCCCCGCGCTTCGGATTTTGGACCCAAAATGCCTCGGAGCGCCTCGCGCTTTTTTAAACCAATATGGTTCTTGTGGTATATTACATTTGTGCATCCAGTTATTTGATTTATGGCAAAAATAGGTTATATTCTTAGATTGAGGTTGAACAATATGGTTCTTGTGGGATATTAATAATCTGCAAAGTTTCAGATTTAAGTAGATTGTCATGTTTTATTGTGCTGAACTTTTGGGCACAAAATCAATCTGTTTTTTTTGTAACTTGTTGAAATTTGAATATCATATTGAACAAGAATAAAATGCGATGTTGAATACTCGATTCTACATTCAATCTAATCACTTTGTTTCCTTTTGTTTACATAAATGATCGATATGCATAATAACGGCTTGATGAAATGTCTGAATGCAAAAAGAAATTCTTAATTCAAAATCACTTATTTTTGGCTGTGATGGCAATGATGTGACCATGGTTTCTGACTTCTTAATGCTTTTATGGCAATATAAAGGAATACATGAACGGTTCTCATATCACATGCTATTAGGAATACTATAGCTAGTCATTACACCTAAATCAAATCATACAAGCATAATTTCTTATTCTTACACAAAAGATGAGGTGCTTATAATTGGAACATAATCACTTTTTTCCATATTATATTATATACATATAGATATGCCAACAACACGTATGCATTAATTGTCACAAAGAAGCACATCAAATAAAGCAATTAAACCTAGTTTCTTAGAGCCATACCCAATCTAAGGAACAAAAATGAGTGTAACAATTATACAACAATAAAAAAGAAACATTAACTTAAATGACAATATTGATGAGGAAAGATTTGACAATGATCATTTACAACAATTACATCACTACGAAAATCTATCGAAGCTACGTAATGTTTATGGTATATTGGTACCTGTAAAACTTTTAATCATTCTTGAACCTTTTGAAACTAAAGTCGCACCTCCTGTTCCGATCCTTCCTTCCATTCTGCCCCAAATAGAATGTTAACATCTTTTGCGCTTATTTGTACCTGGAAAAAGAATATCAATAGCTCTATCATAGATTGTAAAAATATAAAACGCTATTCAAACCAGAAAATAAACATGGATAGACAAATTACTGGTTAAAACGAAATGAGTGGATGTTTAAAAGAATACAGATAGGTGAAAATTAGCTAACCTCAATAATACACACCAATTTCTCCATCAAACGAAGATGCAGATACAATTCTGGGTATATTCAGGTACCAGTGAACATTAGAGTTCTAGTTGGTTCCAAGAGACATCTGCACAAGATTTTCATCAGGATAGCTCAGATTTTAGTCAGAAAAAAAGAGAGTATATAGTGCTAAAAATCAAAATCATGTTTCAAACAGATAACAAAGAGGTTAACAGACTCGGCTGAATTAGTGTCCCAACAAATAGTGCAGTTATCTTCAGCACATGTAAGCAAATAGCTGCTATCATTACGACACCGTGACATTGGAACAACACCTGGTACATTGATTTATTATTAAACAAACACGTAAAACAGACAAGATATGGTTCACTTGATGCGTCAGTTTTAAAGTTTAAGCCAGTACATCACAAAATATATCCATTAATTGGATGCCTAAGAAAGTTTTACTTTGAATAATAAATCCCAATGCTCACCGTATACAATTGCGTGACATTTTGTTAACATATAAAAGGCTGCTAGGAATGAATTTTCAAGGGTTGGAAGACTATAAATATGTCTTTTTATTCCTTTAATTTAACTCCTTGAACAAATTTTAATAAAATTTACATAATGCATTTATTATAAGAAATTATGAGTAAAAAATAGTTCGATTCATTTTCAGATGCAAAGGGTATATGGCAGGTTATGTCAAATACAAATCATTGACACTCATGAAAAAGTGAATGATTTAGATGCATAAAGGTCTAACGACTAAAAGTAACAAACACCTTTGACAACTAAGATAGAAGCTAACCTTTGCCACACTTTCACATTTAGAGCCAATCTAGCAACATCAGTAGGAATAAGAAAACAGAAGATGTAATCAAAGGTTGGACGTCGGGATACATTAAGGTACTGGTTCGAATCACACTCTTTAATATCACCAATATACAACAACTCGGTTATGATTAAACATAATTTATCTATTGTGGTTCAATTTTCATTAAGCTGGCATATGATTAATCAGGTATGGTTGAAAACAACCTAATCTCACCAAATCATCATTTCCAATATCTAACAAACCCAGCAAATATATTGTGGTCCAATACTCCCTCCATCCCAAAAGAAGTTCCCACCCGGAAAAGAATGTCCACTTATATCATTAAATTAAACTGGATTAATGCACATTCATAAAACTATGTATGCTTTAAAATGGTAAAATTGAAATTTAACCATTTAGAAAAGCTTTAATTGCACATTCCCAAAACTGTGTGTATGTGGACACTTATTTTTGGGTCCGAGTATCACATACCAGGCTTGAAACAAAGGATCTCACGCAGTCTGAAGTATCCCGGAATGTACTCTCTCTACTCTGCATTGTCAGATTAGTGTTATTATGATGAAACCTACACAAAGCATAAGAAGCCAGTGCTTCTGAGTCTAAATGTACATGCTTACCAGTCTTATTATCTGGTGTGATCAAAAACTGGTATCGTTTAAAGCTGTTTCACCAACTATGCTTTGAGCTGCAAAGCATACAAGAGTAGATAAGCTATAATTATAGTTCAACTATAAAAATGAGGAGTTTTATGTTTTACCTTCACAAACGCTGATCAAATTTCGCAAGTGTTGATCATCTGTGGCTGTTTCCTCCACCAACTTCTCTACAACTGTTCCTTTCTGTATCAGAAAAAACAGAATCGAAAATTAAAAATAATTATTCTATTTAACCAACTACATTATACTCTAAAAATGAAGAACTTTAAAGTAAAGAATACCAAAGGTTTTATGCTTTTGATTTAGCTGGAATACTGATTTGATAAAGGTCACACGGCTGCAATCAAACTTCAACTTGCTCATTACCATCGGCAAATCATCCACCAAATGCCAGTCCATTGTCCTTCCAAGCTAAATGTAAAACCTACAACCGAAAACCATTCATTAAAGATGGTAATCTTGACCCATCCGGAAAATGGTAAGGTTGACCCGTTTACCAACATGGTTACTAAAAATTGTAATCCTGTCCCGTTTACAAAATGGTAATTTTAACCCATTTACTAAACATGGTAACCTTTACACGTTTACTAAAAAAGGTGACCTTTGACTCGTTTACTAAACATGACAACCTTGACATGTTTACTAAAGGTAACCTTTGACCCGATTACTAAACATGGTAACCTTGACACATTAAAAGAAGGCGACCTTTGACCCGTTTACTAAAGAATGGTAATATTGACCTTTTTTTACTAAACACTTATTGTTATTGTAGAGTAGTCAACAATCCAGTACCACTTAAGTGAGAAAAAAAACAAATCATACCCACATTCCATCTTTTGTAGAGTAGTCACTTCCAACACATTAAGTGCAGGTTGCCTACCAACAATAGATGTATATCATATTGAATCTACGTGAACTTTTAGAAAAATAGAATGTAGTATTTCCGTTTTGTTTGGAGGTGAATGTGATTAAACAAAAAGATAAACCAACCTTTTTTCTTAATTAACTCAGGAGCAACTTCCGTAGCTTCTCTCTTTAGGCCTTCATCATGAGCAACTTGCAACTTTATGTACCGATAGAAGCCAGCCAAGTTTTCTTATCCATGCAGAAGCAACAAATTTAACTAAAAAATTGAAATTTAACGAAAAATATCATTAAGCTAACCCTCTTTTTAGATAACGATTGAAGATTACAAAAAACCATGAAGAACAAAAAACCACTAAATTAAACAACTTTTTAATCCCAACTAAAGATTACCAGTAACATTTGTAATCGCATTTGATAAAGCCAAGTTTGGCCTAACAAACCTCTTAATCTTTTTAATATCACCTCTTCGTACCGGGTGATTCCTTCTTGACCAGTTGCTGTTTAGAAGCGAGAGTGGAAATGATTGCAAACGACTCGAAAGAAGATCTATACATTTAAGTCAAAATAGATATTAAAAATTCAATGAGAAGCAGATCTATACATATGAACATCTATATGAAGAAACAAATTATTGAATGAGGAGGCGATATATACATATAAACCCAATCAAAAAATAGATTTATAAACATAAACACAATACTGAAAGAGGATGAAACACATAACACAACCGCATCTACAACAAATGGATTAGACAACAACCCTTCAACCATATCATCAATCCCTAGTTTCTCAGCAAATTATTTATTTCTTAATCAAATTTGACGCTATTTTGTTTAGAGACTATATAAATAGTTAAACTTACATAAATTGAAATCAATGAAAGACTACCAGCATGATGACACTTTTCAAGTTTGGAGACAAATCTCTTGCTCTTAGAAACCTTTTCTCGTGTAATATACAATATTTTAAGGTCCCCTTCACCATTTTCAAGAGCTTTGTATACAAACTTTTCATTGTCCTTGCTAGTTGTTGAGGTTAGCATACATGCTAGGATCCCTAAAGGAGTCAACCCCATTACCTGAAACACAAAATACTTTTACTATAACATTATTATAAATAGTTATTACCAAATGATTAAACGCTAGTTCGATACAAGATATCAACAAATAAACAATTGATCTTGACTAAGAGAAAACAAAGGAATCATCTACAACGAATAAGTTTCTCAACAATAGGTTGATTCATACAAAAGGTAAAGTTCCAAGCATAGCACAACTACAGCAGCAACCTACAGCAAAGAAAATGTAATTTTATATATCTCCTTGTAAAAGATTTGTGATGACTTAAGACGACAAAACTCTCATATTTACCATAAGCTTATTATTAAAAAATAAATAAATCTGAATATAAGCATTTACCTATAAACTCCATAACCAAGACACGGAGCTTTAGAAGAAGTGGAGTGGGGCAACGAATTCCAGCGGCTTTCAGCCTGCAGTTAAATGTTCATTAGAAATATAGTATTATAGATATTGAACCCAAAGAAATTGGACAAATTTACAACACCCTGCGAAAAGTAAATAAACTGACAAAGGAAAGTTTGCAACCTACCCCAACCCGGCCCTTTCGCTTTCCATTAAAAACATGTTTCAGTTCAATCCCATATGGATCCATAATGTTGTTTTTTGTCGAATCCCTTTCAAATCTTTTAAGAAATTACAGTTTAATTCTTATACTATATATGTACCATGTATTAATTAGAACCTAAATTGAATAGTGTTTTCGGATCTATGGATGGACGTGTATGATACACCTAAATGGATATGATACACCAATACACCTAATCAAATAACGAATACGCAAACAATGAATACCAAAAACAGATCTGCATTAAACAATTGTTTACCCCATTCAAGAAGAAAGCTGGCACAAATCCATGACAAAACGAAAATGTTTTCGAACCTTTTAAACTAAAAAGAAGAACCTTGTTGTCTTGATGACATCAGCAAAGGTAGAAATCTTGAAAACAATCCATGACAGCAGCAGACGTGGGTGTGACGGCTTGAACAATGGCGGTGAGCAGTGGTGTAAGGCGCAGCTAGGGAAAAGATGGTGACAAGAAAGCACTTTGAATGGCCTAAAACATGAATAGAAAACAAAATCATAAAAACCCTAGCGAGAATTATTAACAATCGCAATCAAAGAAGTATCATATAAAGAAACAAATCACAAAATTTAAAATAAATTAAGAACCAACAAACGAATCGCAAACTTACTGAATCTTTGAAAACCATAGTTCAAAGCTCGAAATCGCCGGAAGTCGTCAATCGATTAAGAAACCTTGATTGAGAAATAGGGACTGGGAACCATCAGTAAAGATTGGCAATGGAAAGAACGACATAATGAAGAACAATCTATGAGTAACCTGTGATCAAATGGAGAGGAAGAACAGAGAGATAGGCTAAGGAAATGGGAATTAGGGTTATGAAATATTGAAAGAGAAAACGGGTCGGAGGCCCGCGAATATGATTTGGAGATGACGGGACACCCTCAAAAGGCTCCATTCAACCCAAGTTAACCTCAATTATTATATAGATAGATAGGAGCTTAATCATGTAAAATAATAAGGACCTATTCGTTGAATTTCATAAGATGAGGTTCGGGGGACTTTTTCATTCAGTTTTACAAGTTAAGACTTAAGAGATTTGACCATGTAATGGCTACTCTCAACGTATCCCTTGAATCAAGCCATGATCTCCTCAGTCAAAGCAATCACTTTATTTCCTATTATTCAGTTTGTGTAAATTAGTAAAGAGAGTAATCCTCTCCTTCATTGTTGTATCTCTTCTCTATATATGTTTGTAATTATTTCAAAATTATCAGATGATTAACCATTCTAATATGGTATCAGCCAGCTAAGGCCTTATCATTTCTCTGAATTCGCTGACCTTTTTTTCCCTCTGCTTCTTCTTTCTTTATGCATTCTTTTTCTGTTCCAGCCGACTCCCCTTCATGGCTCAACAAAATGACATCTCCAACATACCCCTCCATTCCCTTAGCCATTTCATAAACATCAAATTGAACTCTACCAATTTTCTCCCATGGGAGAAACAAGTCACACCGGTTCTGGCCTATCTCAATCTCCTCGGCCATATAGATGGTTTGACCACTGTCCCACCGGAAACTATAACTTGCGAAACAGCCACAACAACTAACCCAGCCTTTCTGTCGTGGAAAACAAATGATCAAAAGGTCCTTCTTTTACTAAACTCCACGCTCACAAAAGAGGCCATGGCCGAGACCATCGGTCACACCACAGCTGCGGGCGTATGGAAAGCCTTGACCGACGCCTATAGCCATTGTTCTATAGAACGAATTCACAATCTCAAGGACACCCTTCGAACCCTTCAAAAAGGTGATTCCTCTGTCGCCGACTTCGGTCGGAAATTCAAATCCATAGCCGATCAACTAGCGGCTATTGGGCATCCCGTAAGTGATGAGGACAAGCGTCATTGGTTCCTTTGCGTACTAGGCGCCTGGTTTGAAAATTTCTCCACATCTCAAAGAACAATCCGTCCTGCACCTTCATTCCGTGATCTTCTAGCCAATGCTGAAAACCAAGAAATTTTTGTCCAAAAACTCCACGGGTCTCAAACCCCCCAAGCCGCTTTTTATGTAAATCAAAACAAAAATCATAATAATCGTGATGCCAACCAACAAACACTCGTGGGAGTCGTAATGGTTACTACACCAAACGCCCTCCCATATGTCAATTATGCCGAAAAGAAGGACACTACGCCACCACTTGTCCAAATCTTGGCTCATTTGCTAAAAAGTCTATTGATGCTAATTTGGCAAACGCCTTTCTAGCACAATGCAACATTGCAACCAACACTCCAGATTGGACTGCTGATTCAGGTGCTACCACACACATGCTTCCTACTACTCTTGGTCTAAATCATTCAAAACCTCAAACCAATAATATTCGAGTCACCTTTGGTAACGAGGAATCCTTACCCGTCACCCATATTGGAAAAACTAACTTAAACAATTCCATTTCATTAAAAAAAATGTTCTAGTTGTTCCAAACATCACAAAAAATCTACTTTCCATTAGTAGATTAACAAATGACTCGCCGGTTGACGTTTTGTTTTCTAATGATTATTTTCATATTCAGGACCGAAAAACAGCGGAAGTTCTAGCTAGAGGCAGATGTGAAAACGGCTTCTACGTTCTCACTCAAAGTCACAAGTCCCTTGTTGATGCTAGGGGTGTAAACGAGCCGAGCCCGAGCCTGACTGGGCTCGGCTCGGGCTCGTTAAGGTTTTGTGAAGCTCAAGCTCGAGCTCGGCTCGGTTCGAGCCTACAATCTTGAGCTCGAGCTCGGCTCGCTAGCAGAATTCAAAGCTCGAGCTCGGCTCGACTCGACTCGAGGTGACTTGAGAATCTCAAACGAGCTCAAAAGCTCGGCTCGAGCTCACAAAAGCTCGGCTATAACTTAGGCTCGCGAGCCCAATCGTTAAGGCTATAACTTAGGCTCGGCTATAACTTAGGCTCGGGCTCGGGTTCGGGCTCTAGCTCGTTAAGGCTTGATTAGGCTCGCGAGCCCAATCGAGCTTTGTATCTAGGGCTCGAGCTCGGGCTCGATAACTAAACGAGCCATATTTCAGGCTCGGGATCGGGCTCGGGCTCGTTCAGGCTCGGCTCGTTCGAGCTTTTTACCGAGCCGATCCCGAGCCGCTACGTGTCATTTACACCCCTAGTTGCTGCGCTTTCCGCCACGCATCTTCGTGCATCTTTCAATAAATGACACAGTCGCCTTGGTCATGTTTCTTTTGATACAATTTCTATTTTAAATAGACTTGGACATGTTTTTGTTACATCCTTGTTACCTAAACCAGGATTATGCAACTCTTGCGAGTTATCAATAGCTAAGCATTTACCATTTATTGAAAATTCTAAACGCGCGCAACATGTTTTAGATCTCATTCATTGTGATCTATGGGGACCCGCTCCCGTTCCATCCAGGGATGGCTATCGGTACTATGTCATCTTCATAGATGATTATTCTCGGTTCACTTGGTTTTATCCGTTAAAGGCAAAATCAGATTTTTGTAACATTCTCACCACCTTTTTACCTTTTGTACAAAACCAATTTTCCACAACCATTAAAGTCTTCCAAAGCGATGGTGGAACCGAATTTACAAATCATCAAGTGCAAAATTTTTTCAAACAACATGGCATACATCATAGGCTCTCTTGTCATCACACACCCAAACAAAATGGGCGGGCCGAACGTAAACACCGCCACATAACCGAAACCGGGTTGGCCATGATGTTCAATGCCCATGCACCGTCTAATCTTTGGTTTGATGCCTTTGCCTCAGCAACCTTCATTATAAATCGCCTTCCAACACCCATCCTGCACAACAAATCACCTTTTGAAATACTTTTCCATCAACCTCCCACCTATTCCAATCTTCGTGTTTTTGGTTGTCGTGTATATCCATATTTACGAGACTATACAAAAAATAAATTACTTCCTAGAAGTACACCTTGCATATTCATTGGATATAGTCCTCGCTACAAAGGTTTTCGATGCCTTGACATCTCAACCGGACGAGTATATACCACACGACATGCCAGATTCGACGATGACCACCTCCCATTTCACACCTCCTCAACATCTTCGGATGTTGTGAACTTACCCATTACAACTTTTGATGATCAATTACCACCACCAAACCAATCTAAAACCTTCTTCACCACCACTCGGCCCACACCAATCAAACAAAAAATCATCCACCACATCTCCACACCCCTCACTGTTCGATGATTTTGTCCCTTCCCTTTCCCCTAATCAAACCGGCCCAACTATAACCAACCACCCAAACCTTGTCGGCCCACAACCAACTAATCCGCCCAGCCCTCAAACATCCTCTTCCTCAACCGGCCCAACTATAACCAACCACCCAGGCCTTGTCGGCCCACAACCAGCTGCTCCTCCTAGCCCTCAAACATCCTCTTCCTCTGCCCAACTAGACCCCTCCTAAAGCCCATCTTCGTCGGCCCAAAGTCAAACTCCACCTCCTTCCACTATTCCGCATCCTTCCACTTCCGGTTCTGTCTCATCCGAATCATCTCCCCCTCATTCCTCTCATAACATTCATCCAATGACAACTAGAGCTAAAAATGGCATTTTCAAACCAAAAACATTTGAATCATTTCTTTCTTCACATGTTCCAAAAGGCATTACAACAACTCTAAAAAACCCCAACTGGACTCAAGGCATGAATGAGGAATTACATGCCTTGCGTACAAACAACACATGGCATCTCGTTCCTCGACCCTCAAACGCCAATGTTATTGGTTCGAAATGGATTTACAGGATCAAATATAAATCCGACGGCTCCCTTGATCGATACAAAGCTCGTCTTGTAGCCCAAGGGTTCACTCAATACCGGGACTCAATTTATCCCATACGTTCAATCCGGTATTAGAATGGTTAATTCTCTGATAATTTTCTATGAAATAATTACAAACATATATAGAGAAGAGATACAACAATGAAGGAGAGGATTACTCTCTTTACTAATTTATGCAAACTGAATAATAGGAAATAAAGTGATTCCTTTGACTGAGGAGATCATGGCTTGATTTAGGGATACGTTGACAACTACCTCTTCACGATTCACTATCATGTGATTATAAAGACAGCATAATATGTAAGAAATGCATATGTACACAAACAAGCACAAGCTTTTGAAACGATACAAAAATAAAGATAGCATTGGCGGTCATAATTACTAAACATTAAATATATAGCTTACAAATTAAAACATGTCATTTGGCCCAGCTCTCTTGACTTTTATCTATACATATAATAAACCAAATCCATTTTAATGACATGACATTCAAAGAGGTATTCTCCTCTTTAAGTGTGTCATGTGTCATCCCATGTGGCATTGTGATATTTTATGAAAAAAATAATTTAAAAACAAAATTGGATTTTTCTCTCTTATATTTCCTCCGATATTTTTTAAACGTTAATATCTTTTATATACAAGATTTTTTAAAGAAAAAAAATTACACCAATTTAACGAGCGTTTTATTATCTTTCCAATGAGTACCATAGTGCTATATAAAAAACGGAGAAAAAAGGACTAATTTTTTGTGTGGTTTCGTTCATACAGGAAAAAAACACAAAGTGTTCAGGTAAATCATTAACCATGTATAGGCAAGTAAGTAATTATGTTCAAATCAATGAATTCTATTTTCAACATGCGTTAGCATTGGAATTATACATTGTTTTAGGTTAGATATTAATATTAGAGTTATACATTGTTTAAGGTTAGGCGTTAACATTGGATATACATTTTTAATTGTTTTAGGTTAGGTGCTACACAAAGCTTTCATGCATGTAACTGTAAAGCGCATCATTCTATTTCATATGTAAAATTAATATGTCATATTAGATTTCTCAACCCCGGAACGTTTCCGGGGTATAATCTAGTTAGACATATACAAACACTAGCTTTTATCCCGGGAGTGTCCCGGGGTTGAAATATCTAATATAACATAATAAAATATCTAATATGACAACATAATTAATGATTTGCCAATACATGATTAATGAATAATAATAATAATAATAATAATAATAATATTATTATTATTATTTATTTTAAACAAATTTCTGTCATAAGTTATCTTATTCAAATATAAAATAAAAAAAAAGAATCTCTGCCTATGAAGTAAACCCCACAAAAATAGTTGTTTTTTTTTCTTCGTTTTTTATATAGCACTATGGTACTCGTTGGAAAGATAATAAAACGCTCGTTAATTTGGTGTAATTTTTTTTATTTAAAAAATCTCGTATATAAAAGATATTAACATATAAAAGTTATGAGAGGAAACAATAGAGAGAAAATTTAATTTTGTTTTTAAATTCTTATCTTTTCCTAAAATAATTATATTATATATAGATTTATTAAAAAAACTCAAAAATTAAAAAATCCTACATGATGTCACGTGGCATATTCAAGGAGGGGTTGAGGCCTCCATTGAATGTCACATCATCAAAGTTCAATTCTTTTATTATAAGTTATAGATACCATTCTCAATTATTGATAATTTATAAGCATTAAATATATTTATCCAAAACATAATTTTAATAACACTAATGATTGTTCAGTCCAGAGATTGCCACCTAAAGTCAAAAGGATTATTTGCCACCTTGTGGTGCATAGTATTTACAACATGACATTCTAGCACGTACTGTGGCGACTACAAGCAGATGTAATAAACGAGTCAAAACTGATCAGGTTGGTTCATCCACAAACACTTTTCTCCATATTATAACTACTTAAAATAACTGATATTTTCCACCGATATGAACATGAAATAAGCCATCTTTGTTAGGATTCGATCTCTCGATCAACACACCAAACACAAACAAACTGCAAGAGAAAATATAAACGAACACGAGAACACAAGGATTTACGTGGTTCGGTCGGCTGACCTACGTCCACGGGCTGCAACCAGGATATTTTATTATTGCTTTCTGCCTCACTCGTGATGAGGAATTACAAGTACAAGATGCCTATATTTATAATACAATATTAGGGTTTACTACTTAATCCCCAAGAAAACTAATAATGGGCTAGTTAAATAAAACGGGCCAAGTCTTCAATTTAATTGGTCTGCCACTTAGTGTCTTCTAATCCGGGCCCAAATCAAGTCTCCACAAACCCAATAATCTCCCACTTGGAGGCTTGATAATCTTCAAACTGCCGTCCGCTGTGAACTTGTACCTCTTGTAATCTTCCTCGATTTCCTGGTTGCAGCGGCCTTCTCATCAGTTAACCTGAAGGCCCGTTGAAGCTCCCCCGAGCTCCAACACATCAGTCATGGCTATGTTTGCCCCTGACCCATTCTCTGTCTCTACCGACTCCCACTGACACGAACTGCCGGATCCTGAAACACCCTGAGAATAAACACTCTCCGAATAAAGCAGATAATCAACTGGAGAGACTTCGACAGCTGGAATACTGGTTCTCTTAACCCATTGTCGTCTAGTAACTCTGACTGAAGCACAACCCATGCTCCCACTGCCACGAAAACCCCTGACTGGTAGTTCTGAACCTTTCCTAGCACGCTCAACCTGAATCTTACCTGTGGCTCTGGGTTTATCATCTGCAAAACAAACCTTCTTCTGCCCACAAGACTCTGTGAACCCGACTTTGTTTCTCTTCTGAACTGGGACGGTCACTCCCTCAGACGGTAAACTGACCATGTAAAGCGAACCCCTTTTTCTTCCTCGAGCTATGACAAGATTTCCCTTGATAACTTTCCACTGCCCGTTCCCGAACTTAACATCATGTCCCTGTTCATCCAACTGCCCAACTGAAATCAACTGTTTCTTTAAGCTTGGAATCACCCTGACATCCTTCAAAGTCCATGAACCAGCTGAAGTTACTATATCCATATCACCCATGCCCGTAACATCAAGAACATCATTGTTCGCCAGTCTTACCTTACCAAAGTCACCTTTCTTCAAATTCCGCAATGCTTCAGTGCTGTGGGTAGCGTGAAATGAAGCACCAGAATCCATGACCCAGGAATCCACATAACTCTCTACACTACATATTAATGCGTCATCATCTGAGCAGTCTGATGCAGTGTTAACTTCTTTCTTCTCGTTTCGACATTGATTCCTAAAATGTCCAACCTCTTTGCAGTTCCAACAGATAACATCACCTCGAGTCCTAGACTGACTCCTCATCCTGTTTTTGCTCCCACTACCTCTGTTATTCTTCCTTCCTCTGCCAACATTTAGTAATTCACTTGATGATCCACCTGAATTTCTTCGTCTGACGTCCTCGCCCAGAATAAGATCCCGAATCCCATCAAAAGTGAACTCGCTGGTAGAACTAGTAATCGCTGTAACAGTCCCTGACCAACTATCTGGCAATGATGATAACAGTAGTAAAGCCTGAACCTCATCCTCGAATTTGATGCCAACTGACCCAAGTCTTGACAAAATCGAGTTTAAGTTGTTGATGTGCCCTGTAACTGAACTTCCTTCTTTCATCTTCGTGTTCACCAGTTCACGTATCAGGAAAACCTTGTTAGCTGCCGAAGGCTTTTCATACATATTAGAAAGTGCATCCATAATCCCACGCGCTGTGGTTTCCTTCAGAATGTTGAACGCAACATCCTTCGTTAGCGACAATCTAATAACTGCCTTAGCCTTTTTATCCAAGGCCTCCCACTCGTCCTGCTTTAACTTCTCCGGTTTGTCACCCAATACCATGTCCAAATCCTTCTGAACCAGCAAATCCTCCATTTGCATTTTCCACCAACCAAAGTCTTTTCCATCAAACTTCTCAATCTGAAGTTTACCACTCTCAGTCATTATCTCAAACTGAGTAATTTCCTGACTTTGGATCTCGGTAAAAACAGTCAGAAAAAATAATCTTGGACAAACAAAATAAAACCCACTAAACTGCCCGATACATACGCCAACCACTCAAAACAATAATCAACCAGAGATCAAAACCCAATGCAAAACCTTAATCAAGAAACCGAAAAATAAAATAAAAAAATAGAACCTTATCTTTTTTTTTTTTTTTGAAATCAACGAGAACAAAACTTATGCCTTTTGTTATATCTCAAATAGGACAAAATCCATTTAAGTGTTGACCACCACAAACACTATGGTGAAAAGGTTTTTTTTGGCGGCTGTGATGATTTTTATGTGATTGAACAATCAAATAAATCGAAGGCAATAGGATTCTACTTTGCAAACTCGATGGCAACAAATACACGGATTAATTTTTTTTCTTTTTTCGATGAACTCTAACAAATCGATCGATATAGATTTTTAATAGCCGCTGCCAAATTAAAAAAAACTAACCGATCTGTCTCTCGCGTTGTGTTTCTCCCGTATGTAACGAGTCGTAGCTCTGATACCAGTTGTTAGGATTCGATCTCTCGATCAACATACCAAACACAAACAAACTGCAAGAGAAAATATAAACGAACACGAGAACACAAGTATTTACGTGGTTCGGTCGGCTGACCTACGTCCACGGGCTGCAACCAGGATATTTTATTATTGTTTTCTGCCTCACTCGTGATGAGGAATTACAAGTACAAGATGCCTATATTTATAATACAAGATTAGGGTTTACTACTTAATCCCCAAGAAAACTAATAATGGGCTAATTAAATAAAACGGGCCAAGTCTTCAATTTAATTGGTCTGCCACTTAGTGTCTTCTAATCCGGGCCCAAATCAAGTCTCCACAAACCCAATAATCTTTTCATCTAATACGAAACCACCTACTTTAGGCAAATAGTCATCCGTGGACGTTCTCGGGAGAAGCAACAAGTTTGCTTGTGATAGTGATAAAGTTGCCATCAAGTGCAAAACAGATAATACTTCATACCAAGCACTTTACATCCCTACTTCCTGAAAGTTATAATGATGAAAGTATAAGACAGAGTTCAGACAGAGTTCCACTAAGATCAAATATCTAAAACTTGCTACGACTAAAATCTGATTGTTACGACTTGAAGGCACAATAATCAGTTATACATGATTAGATAAACTTAGTTCGGTTCCTGGTCTTCTACTCTTTAAGGCTCAAATAATGTGTTTCACAAAATGTTAACACTTTTTTCGTGAAAAAAGCTTCCTTAATCGTTTTAGCTTTACTAATACTTAACATAATGAAAAGCAGCAACATCAGATCATCATCATAATTATAGTTTCAAAATAAGTACCTCCTAGAACCCACAATATTACTGCCAATTATCTTATAAAATAATATAATCACTTTCAAAACATAAATCCAAACACCACGGTTATATTGTTGTCTTAAGATTCAAGTCTTACCTCTAATTCATCCTCCTGGTTTATCCGCGTATATTGTACTTTATGCTGTAATGGGCTTCCTACATAACGACCATAAAATAGAGATGTTGTACAAGTATAAAAGTCGTTGGAAGTTGTATAGAATTCAATACCCCGTTGTAGTCAACTAGCTTTTAGTGAGCATCACAATTGCTAGAAGATGATTTTGAGGCACTATATCCCAGAAGTCTTCAAAGGTTTCAGGAAATGGGCCTTGAGTGGCTATGACACGAGAAACATTTTCAAATGGATTAGCCTATAATCACAGATGAAACTGTCCACTAAGATCAAATATCTAACACTCAAAGTTAGAGTATAGGGAGTGGGGGAAGTGGGGGGAGGGGGGAGGAGGGCGTGAAAGCTCCTTCATCCCCATCTACACCATCCCTCCCATGGTGTGATTTGAGCATGACCCTTTGAGCGGGTAAGGCTACTCCGGCGGGGGTAGGACGATGTGATCGTCTTTGCACTGAAGATATGGAGACATTACTTGTACGGTACCAAATGCACCATTTATACCGATCACAAGAGTCTTTAGCATATCTTCGATCAGAAGGAGTTGAACATGCGACAGTGTCGCTGGGTCGAGCTCCTTAATGATTATGATTGTGCTATCAAGTACCATCCTGGTTCAGCAGTTTTGGGTAAAGGATCAACAGTTTCAAAGGAAAGGTCAGTAGTTATTGTCTTTTTGGGTTTCTTCCTTTGAAATAAAATGGTTATTGGTGCTCTTTTGGAGGGTTTGAGATGGATGAGATTGAGAGGATGTTTTAGTCACATCTTTGACAAGTGCAGAATGCACATCAGCAGATTCAGGCATCTCAACTTCCTGAATTGCTTTTCTTTTTGGGTTGGAGGGTTTGGATTTTTGTTGTTTTGGTTTCTTGGCCTTTTTAGGAGTGGGTTTGGAAGATGTGGGCTCCATGGGGACTGTTTCTTGTTCCCCTTGGTCATATTCTGGTAAAAGTGTTGGTTTATTATGCCTTGAGAATACTTGTGATGTTAATGGATTTAGTTTTGTTGATTTAACAAGTATTCCCTCACCAAGTTCTTTTATTATGCAATACGCGCATAATGAACCTTGGGTACAACAAAATCTTCTTTTTAGAATTTTGGTGATGCAACACCAACTCATTAAAGAAAACATTTGTGCCTTAAAAGTAGTTTCATTCACAATGGAATGAAAAATAGGTTGAAAAGCAGAAGGCATCTGGTCATAAGATCCCGTTTTGGGACTTAAACACATGATTATGTAATGAAACTTACGTCGAAATGAAGGCCGACTCGATTTTTAATAAAATTTATAATATATACTCTAAAGATAACCGTATGATCTAGCAAGTTACATAGTTGTATAAAATTACCGAACGTGTCTAAATACGATCATTCTATACATCCTAAAAAGTCTTAGTTTCTAAAATATATTAGAAAAAAAAAAGATATAAGTTAGATAGATTTAAACTAAAGGGAAATTAAATGCTATCAACTCAAGAAATTGTGTATAGTCATCCTTTTTTTACACAGCTAGAAAACTTGATAAAAAATCAAGGAGAAATATAAAGGCTCGACCAGGGTAACTAACGTTAAAATGCATCACAGTTACCACAAGGCTATGATTAGCTTTATGATATATTTAATTATAAGTTTAATATAATGACCAAACTTCTAAGAAACATAAGACGATACATAAAAATTTGGCCCCTAGAAAAAGCGTGCCTCGACCGGGGGTGCGGTTCGCCCACCCCCAGGGCCGCCCCTAATCCCAAGTCAACTTAGGTCTACTTCTACGCCTCCTCCCTTTGACAGTTAGCGATTCCACTACTTTAACTGGCGCTGTTGACTGCCTCTGCCTCACAATACCAAACCATCTCAATATCCCCTCCTTAATCTTGTCTGAGATACTAGCCAACCTAACCAGTTCATTTCTTATTCGGTCAAGCCTTGTGCACATCCACTAATGACATAAAGAAGTCTAAAATATTGTTTAATTTACATTAAGTTTCCTACCATTGTTACCCATGGATATCGCTATGTACCAATGGAAAATGGACCGACTATACAGTCGCGATGGTCACAATTTGTCATCTGCTATGCGTATTAGAAATTGAATGTTTGATGGATCCTTGCTTAATATATATTTAATTACAGCAGTCACAATTAGTATATATATGTTCATCTATTCATTGGTGGAATGTGCTAAGCTTCTCCTTCAATTTTTCTGCCTCTAATTTGTGATCTCCTTGTACCTATTAAACACAATAATAAAGTATTATAATTATTATTTATTACATAATCTTAATTTAACTATAACAATGTTAAAAAAATAATATGATTATTAACAATACCTTAAGATGCAAAGTGCTTAACACCATATTCCCTTCACCAGAAGATTTTAAGGTAGTTGCATTTATTAAAACAAGTTCATCTTCTTCCTGCTCTAAGTACTCCAAAACCTTAGACAATAAGTTAATCTTTGTGTTCGTGCTTGTATGATCTACTGAGGATATCAGCTGGATGACAGCTTCTTTGTCACCCAAACTGCTCACATAAGAAATAACTGTTGATTTTGCGTCTTCAGCACTTTGTGTCCTGATGCCAGAATGCTCTTTCCTTTTATAAGACAACAATTTCTCCTTTTTACATCTTAATGTCTCCACTTGCTCTTGTAGTTCAGGTATGTATTTGAGCACACGCGATACTGTCTTTGGAATACTTAACTTTTTCTGTTGCACAATGGAACAAAGTTAAAACTCCTTCTTATGGGGCCTAAGGCGGATTTGATTCATGCCCTTTTTGTGAGTTTTAGTAAAATCAAAACCTATTTTACAATATATATTTACATCCAATGTTTGAAAACTAAAAAAGACACAAAGATAAAAGAATTTCAACAGAAAATTTATAGATAAAGGAGTTGTGATTGGAGAGTAAGGACTAAACACGCGATTTAAAACATATTCATTGCAAGACGCCGGTCCATAGGTCTAAATCTAAAAATCTGAATGGTTTATGATACATTACAAATAAGACATGTACCTTTTGATCACTTGAAACGGGTAGTAATGAACGAAGAAATGAATACAACTCATTAACCCTCTTTCGGCGATCCCTTTCACTTGCGTTATGATTGAGCTTTTTCACCTCGTCTCCAGTACCACCATTTGCGGTTTCACCAGAAGAAATGGAATGTTCTTGTGCTAAATCACGCTTGTTTTGATCAAATGTATGAAAATAAAAAGCTGGATTATATGAGTTTGCTTCATTGCAATCATGTGGAAGCTTTTGGGTGATGAGATCCTCCAAAGCCCATCCTTGGGTTGTTGAAAAGAATGGAGGGGATATTTCAAGCATCTGATCTATATTTCTTTTTTTTCTTTTGTTCTTTGGTAGTTATTTTAAGAAGGATTCTTGTTGCTAGATGTTTGATGAGAATGTGAGGATAACGTATAAGGGTATTTATAAATGGTACAACTATGCATATACCCACTCGCATTATAAAAAAAAAAATATTTGAAATGGTAACATATTTAATAATGTAAAAAAAGCTAATTAATTTTCAGTTTAAAAAGTGTATTTCATCACTGTTTATGTAAATACCTCATAACACTATGCCTGAAAACAAACCAAAGGAACACGAGGTAATTAAATTAAAATAATGACCATCGAGGAATTTTTTTCAACAAAGGCCAGAAATTATATCATTCATGGAAAAACAAGCTGGGTAGAATTCATTTTTCACAACTTTTCTTACTCCTAAATACAACCTAGTCAATCTATAGTTCTGTACTTGTAAAGATTTGAACTCACGCCGTATTTGCATTTGTGGGATACATATATATATATATATATATGTGGATTGGAAACTCATACCATATTTGTGTGGGGCAATCGTTGCATCAGTGTCACTAGACCTTAATACACAGACCATCTTGATGACCAACAGTATGCAATATGCATATTGGATTAGTTGAAACTTAACAAGTATTATTTTTAATTAATATGTGGTAGATATAACTTTATTCTGGTTTTCATAAATAACAGATAACTAACGCATATTGTTTTTTTTTTTTTTAAATATATGTTTGGAATTTTGGTGGAAGAATCTGTACACATGACTTTTTCTTGCATTCTTGTTCACATTAGATATGAAGAAAGGTTTTAGATATATTATAAATCTATGTTCATTTAGTGGTTCTATATACATGTATTTTTCTTGCTTTCTTGGTTATATTAGGTTGGAAGAAATGTTTTAGATATATCATAATCATATATATGTAACTGAAATATTATATTAAACCATGATCCAGTATTTAGTTATTTTTAATGGTTCTAGATTTTCTTTTAATTATATCCATTTCTACTTTGTTGCTTTATGTATGATGTTGATGTACACTCCGAACTACTTTCTTTTCTTTAAAAAAATATATATGTTTCTTCATTACCATAAAATGTTTTTTATATATATTCATTTTAACTACTACACTGTGGACAAGGCGATTAACAAAAATATATGAAAATAACTCGTTTAACTACTTTATATCTCATTTATATAACACATGTGATTTGTTTTATGTATGAAAAAGAAGAAATAATGTAGTCTAACATCCTAGTTTTAGTTATTTTCATAAAATGTAAAATTATATAATGTACTTTTATTAAACTTGTTTAATCGTGTTATAAAAAGATAAGGAAAATCAAAATATATAATATTTAATACCCAAATTAATGGAAATATTATTGATTGATGAGCTCAAAACCCTCTTGTAGTAAATATACAAGCTGCTTGCTATAACATAAAGAAATACTGTATAATGTATATGACAGTTTATTTATTTAATATGTAATGTAAGTTTATTTTATATGCTAGGTTAGTTTTTTTTTTTTTTTCAACGGCTAACAAATTGGAATCACTCACGGAACACTGGAGTATCATCGTGCCACCAGTGTTGCCACGCGATCATATTCCACCACCAAGTCACCAATTCAGGAGGAAACTCATAATTATGAGAAAACCCCCTTTGTGAGATTCGAACCCAGGACCTTATGGCCCTAAGTCTTATCTCACCACCAAGATACCACTAGGCTATAATGCCTTGGGTATATGCTAGGTTAGTTAACAGTTAATATTTAATATGTTAATTTAATCCACTATTAAAAAAGTTGGCACACTCCTGGGCGTGTGGAGCTCGTGGCATACACAAATTTTTGGTTTATGCCTCTATCGGAATCGTAATATGGCACACGGTGTCCACACTTTTTAATTAAATATAAAATACTTTAAAGAAAGTAAAGCATTTCGATTATTGCTATAATTAAACCATCAAAACTTAAACATACAAAACTTTAACGAAATGCTACCATGACATCTAACATACGACATAACTAAACTAGGGACCCTTCTAGGGACATACACGTAGTGTATTCACAAAAGTACTCTACTATATATCATTGTCGTAATTTTATTGATAGCTAGAATAATAATTTTCATAAATAGTGTAATTAATTATTATTTTTAGTTCAAAAAAAATTATTTTTTAACTATGGTAATAATTTTAATACCTAAAGTGATTACTTTGTATTACTAGAGTAATTCAATGGCTGAAGAGTAATTACATTACAAGCAATAATTACTCTAGTTTTACATAAAATTACTCTACCTCATAAAATTAGAGTAATTTGACATACAAACAAAATTACATTACAATCAAATATTACAAATGTTTTAAAACCGGTATAAAACACCCTAGTAAATAAGAAAAGAGTATAAATTCGTATCACTGGTAAAATACAGTTTACCGGTTTGAACCTTTATATCGGTACCGGCCCAAGTTAAATTTTTGGGTTTTGAACTATGGATTTTTTACGCATTTTATCAGCCCATCCTAGTGTTTTCGTCGAATAACATTCAAAATCAAAACCACACTGCACTCCATCTTCATCCCTGTTAATCACATACTTTATCACGGTTCATCACATCTGGTACCATTTTCTATTATGCATTCAATATCACCATCACTTCATCACTATTCATTACTTCTATATCTAGATCATGCTTTCATCTTTTAATATGTAATCATGCACGTTTGCATTATCTTCGAATATATACTCATGCACTTTTAGATTACTTTTTGAGTGTATGTTGTAACTTATGGATGTATAGAGTTAACTAGTCTACCCAGTGCCCCCACCCTTGTGGTGGAGTGGCATGAAGAGCGAGTATGGGTGGCGCCGATTCGACTCGGATGAGAGGCGAGGCTTTACCGATTATTCCACTGTCGTGTCTTCGAGCGGGTGGAGGTCGGATTTCCGCGCATCTGTGAGAGCCATAAGGCTGGCGGCGTCGAGTAGTCGACCTTGGCCATTGCGTCCGGTGTCATGGTGGTAGGCACGTCGTTCCTTACGTTCAAAAAAAACTAGTCCACCCGGTTGAACCATTTTTAATCGAATCCGGTATGATTTAAAAACCGTTTTTAAAACATTGATTATTAGTCAAGTTCTACATATGATTACTAATTACTCTATTGATCAAGTAATTAAACCACAAGCAATAGTTACTCTAATTTTACTTAATATTCTCTACTAATCAATACTGTAATTATGTCACCATGTGTTTTCTTCTATTTCCCCACTATGCACGCTTAGTACGTTAAGTTGATTTGTATGCATCAGCATCAGCATCGCTCCCATTTATGTGTGTGTTCTCTTATATGTATCAAAAACATGTGGTGACTTATTTCATGCAAATAGGCCGGTTCTCCTATTCAGCTAATTAGATCTTGGATCTCGGTCAAATAGATTTGGTTTTAATTTGTATAACCTCTTTACTAGCTAGGTTTTTCTCATATTCCACATTGTCGAACTCTTATCTATTTATTTAATTATTTCCTTTTGTGTCTAATTTTTATCCTTCTATTAACAACATCAACAAAGCCCCTCAAGTATTTAAGGTCCACGAGCTCTATGCTTTGAGTTAAGTAGGTCAAGTATAATTTGTGAGGGCTTGTAAGAATTAAACATGACTCGTCACAATATTTATATTAAACAGTTAGTATAAATGTGGCATTTAGTAGGACAAAGTTTGGTATTCATTTGAAACCATCATATTTGGATAGTACTCTCTCAGTTACAAAGTAGTTTAGTATAGAAGACTTTGATGATAACTCTTATAATATATGCTATCAAGTACTTTGGTTTATTTCTTAGGATCATATCGATCTAGTCATCTAGAGTCCAATATTTAGGTCTTCAAAAATCATCATCATCATACTCAGTTAATCCCACCTATAGCAAAGCTAAGATAGGGTCTGAGGAGGGTAAGATAATTACCTATATCCCTAAGAATAGAGAGGCTGCTTCCAGTGAGACCCCCGGCTCGATGTGGTTTGGTATCAAGCATTCGGCATAAGGCACAGAACACTTAGCAATCGGGACAAACCCGATCGGTGCATGTACCCCTTTGTCTTCTGGCTATCAACGCCACCACATGATGCATGATTAACCGTCCGTCGTTTTTTAACGTTATTTTCACGAAATTAGTAAAATAACTTTACTTTACTTCAAAAATCAAAATATATATATCCATTCATATTTAATCATACTAATATTATACAACTTTAAATCACCTTCGTCTTTATCTATTTCCCTTTGTTCCTTCCTTTTTCTTTGTAATGCTAAGAACTTCATCCTAGTTGAAATGCATTCAATGTTTTATTTATTAAAAAGAAACAAATATTTTATATTTGTTTAACGAAAATATTTTATATATACATTGAGAAGAACCACCAAAAGCTGGCAGGTATGGAGTTTATGTAACAATGAAAATCATGCTAGAGTTTCCTACCCATGGATAACGTATATACCAATGGACGGACTTTACGATCGCAAAGGTCTAGTAATTTGTCAGCTGCTGATTACGTTAAAAGTTTGCTGCTGATCACTTAACAATATATCTATAGCCCAATTATAGTTAAGAGCATAAGTTCATCTAATCATTGGTGGAAAGCGTTGAGTTTCTCTTTCAACTTATGTGCTCTATTTTATAATTTCCTTGCACCTGTTCAACACAATAAAGCATTATATTATAATTAATTATCATAAAATGTTAATTTAACTATAGCATTGTTGAAAAATAATAACATAGACAGAAAACAATACCTGAAGATGCAAAGTGCTTAATAACATCCCTTCACCAGAAGATTTGAAGGTAGTTGCATTTATCAAAACAAGTTCATCTTCTTCATGCTCTAAGTACTCCAAAACCTTAGACAATAAGTTAATTTCCTTGCTCTTGCTCATATGATCTGTTGGGGATATCAATTGGATGACAACTTCTTTGTCACATAAACTGCTCACCGAAGAAATAACCGATGATTTTGCCTTTGTTATTCTGTCTTCGGCACTTCGTGTCCTGATTCTGGAATTCGACAACAATATTTCTTTTTTACTTCTTAATGTCTCCACTTCCTTTTGAAGTTCGGGTATGTATTGTAGCACACGTGACACTGTCTTTGGAATACTTAACTTTTTCTGTTGCCAAATGGAATTAAGTTCAAAATGTTTAGTTTTATGAGTTCTTAAAGTAAAGATTTTAGCACTTTTATAGGCAAAATGGATTTTAATAATGTAAACTATGACTCATTGGTTGATAATAATCGATATTGAGAATGTTGCCAATGATATTGTAAACTATGACTCCTCTAATCTTCGTGTATTTCGTCTCAAAGTAATTTATAACATTTTGATTGTGAAAAAAAGTAAATGTTTGTTCATTAGAGGCAGTCCACAAAGACGCCTTTGTCAATGAATGTAAAAGTTAAATTGTCAATGCTCATGTTGCCAATATGGGTTATTATCAACAGATAGTATTTTGGATATCTAAAATCCATGTAAAGTAGTATTTATACCGAGAGAAATAGATGAATCAAATGAAAGTGAAATAGAAAAGGATTCTATAATCAGCAATCAGATAATTCATGAATCACTTATTCAAAATCGATCTACAGGTTTGACAAATTATTCACAGATAGAAGAAGAAATGAAACATAGAATGGATAGTACCTTTTGATCACTTGAAATGGGTAGCAATGATCGAAGAAATCCATACATCTCATTAACCCTCTTTCGGCGATCTCTTTCGCTTGCATTATGATTGAGCTTTTTCACCACCATCATCTCGTCTCCAGTACCGCCATTTGCCGGTTTCGCCAGAAGAAAGGGAATGTTCTGGTGATATATCATGCTTGAATTGATCATATGTATGAAAATCTAGAATTGGATTATATGAGTTTGCTTCATTGCAATCTTGTGGAAGCTTTTGAGTTATGAGATCCTCCAAAGCCCATACATGGGTTGTTGAAAACAATTGAGGGGATAGTGCTAGCATCTGGTCTATATTTCTTTCTATGCTATTTTACGAATGATTTTGGTTTCTGGATGTTTGATAAGAAGGTGAGGAGGATAAGATGGTGTATTTATATACATCAACTATGCATCCCTATCTTTCAAAAAAAAAAAAACTATGCATCCCCAATATAAAAAATGTGTTGAAAACTGAAACATATATAATAATATATGACAAAAAAAAAATAAGTATTTTATTCTTAAATTAAGACATAAAAATAATAACTATTAAGATCCATGGACAAAAAATAATCAATAGGGAAGTTCATCTATCTTTGCAAGTTTTTCATCGTTCTTACAAATCTTTAACACAAATGACAAAGCAAGTAGGGACGGGTCTGATCGTATTATCTTACAAACATGATCATCCAAAACCAGACGTGTTCACAAATTTTTATCAATAAGGAAGTTCGTCGGGTTAAATCAATATAATCTAGTCGTAGTTTAAATAACTTTTTTAAGGAAACAATAAATTTTCGTAACTACTCAGATTGTTTGAAAAAAAAAATTGAAATTTATTTCATTGTTGTACAAAGAAATGGATATAAACAGTGTGAACTAAATGTTTGATGGCATCTTCAAGTTAATTAATAATAGACCAACAATTTATGCATAATTTGGGTTGGTTGAGACAAATATGCTTATTATTAACATGTTGTCACTTGTCACTATCTTTATTGTGGTTTATAAACTAACAAATAACTTACAAATATTTATTATATATGTTTGGAATTTTGGAGCAAGAATCTATATGCATGTCTTTTTCTTGTATCCATACTTGCATTAGGTAGGAAGAAAAGAAGTTTTATATGCATTATAATTTATAATCCATGTTCTTTGTTAATAATATAATTGTTACAAATATTATAATCCAATTTTAATCTCTTCAATGAAGAGAGTTATGTAAGTACCCTATGTATATGTTGTAATTATTGTTGGATTGTTGTTTTCCCTTTCTCTTGGGATGCAATGTTTGTTTTTTTTTAATGAAGTCCACTATTAAAAAAAATGTTGTGCATATATAGGTAACATGAAGATTATGTTGGACCATTATTCAGAATTTATTCATTTTTCATGGTTATAGATTAAAAAAGCTAAAAAAGGGTTAATCTGCTCTTAAGTAGGCTAATCTAAACTGGTTTTATAACCTATAAACATAATTTAATGGAATATGTTTCCAGTGGTTAGCAGAATTTGAGAGGTTACAATAAATTTCTTTCTTCATATTTGTTTCAAATGCTTTAATTACATAAAAGAATTTCCGAATCAAATTACAAGAACCTAACCTCGTTAG